>JZKD02S1806901.1:717501-741218 GCA_000966675.3 Picea glauca | reverse complement strand
GGAGGCATTACTTCTTTTGATTCTTGAGTGCTTTGTGTGATTGTAGCCAGTGAAGGCGGTCCAATAGAGTAAGTGCTATTGGGGCATGCTTGGCAATTTGTGAACACTTACATTTCTTGTATCTTTGTATATCTTTGTATCTTTTGTATGTGTTGTAACATTGTAACATTTTGTAATTCTTTGTAAGTAAAACTAATTTTGGTTTGGGGTAGTTTACTTGATTTATTTGTAAACATATTGTAATTGAACCACCCTCAAACATAGTTGACCCCATTGCCCAACCTTAGGCACTAGTCTTTAGTTGACTTAGGGAAAGGGCTACTTTTCATTTAGATTAAGACTTGCACCTGCATTGCTGCTTGAACATCCTAGACTAGTTTTCCCCTTAGCCTTTAATCAATTAAAATTAACTCCTAGCACATTAACTTTAAAATTAACTTAGTAACTAGGGACTACCCCCCTTGGCTTCCCTAGGAGTAAGCCTAGAAGGAAGAAGTTCCAGTCAAGGTGACAGTGTGGACTTGGAACTTAGACATTGTGTCTCCGAGGGCACACTAAGTGAGTTGGACTTAGCTCACGTTGGCAAGTGTGCATTAGGACGGCAACAGGTCCCACGGGGTTCACTCCAATACCTAGAGAGGCCACTATCTCTTCCTTATCCACATTCATAATCTCCATGTATAGGCTTAATCGGACCACAAACTCCTCCTCCATGGCAACAAAATTTCCCCTTGAGAGAAGAATAGGCCAATCATGTCTAGGCTTAATCAAAACACAAATTCCTCCTCCATGGCAACAACATTTCCCTTTGAGAGAAAAAGAGACCAATCTGTTCTGCTTTTACTCAAAGTGGAAACCACAACTCCCATAAACCTGGCATTCAAAGAATAGACCATAGCTTTCACTGAGCCATCATTCTCAGAACAATTGAGGGAAATGTAATCCGGAGGAGATCACTCCTAGGATTGACTTCTCCTCCAATATACATTGTCCTTTCCCTTAATAACACCCCAAGCTTGGCCCTTAGAGAAACTATGGCGAGCAATATCCAACCTGCTACGAAGCATTGAATGTTGCGGTAGTTGGATTATAGATCTTCGGATCTGAAAGCAATTCAGATCCGATGGTCTATAACTTTCAAATCCGACAGTCTATAACTTTCAAATCCGACGACTTATAATCCACCTGCCACAACATTCAATGCTGCATAGCAAGCTGGATATTGATCGCCGAGAAACCATGCCCTTTAACTCCAACTATACCAGCTAAAAAAAAAAACCCACCATCGACCCTGCGATTCTGATTCTCTATAGTAGAACCCGCATGCATGGAGGCTGTACCTGCTAAGATTGTACCCATTGTCGTTACTCCTTTTTCCATAGGAGTGGGCTAACTCGGGAGCAATCTTCCCTCCCGAGTTATCTTTCCAACAGGTCCTTTGGTGACCCGCTTTTAAATTTCCGGCCAATCCAGAACTCTGATCAATTTTCTGAGCATCTAGATTGGTTTGAAATGGGGCAAAACCCTTGGGTAAGGTTTTGAAATGCATGGAACTTTGGTCCATGAGAAACTTAGACTACCCTTGAAAATATGGATTCAGGCCCAGAAATTTGCCTGAAAAGCGGATCTGTTTGCTCCCGAGTTAGCCTACTCCTTTTCCATATCTATCATTGCACTTACGAATGTTGTACTTGCACTTTTAACCATACCTGCAACCATATCATCACATGAAGATGTACTTGCAATCATACATCTGCACGCATGGAGGCTGTACCTGCTAAGATTGTACCCATTGTCGTAGTTGCTCCTTTTTCCATATCTATCACTGCACTTACGAATGTTGTACTTGCACTTTTAACTATACCCACAACCATATCATCACATGAGGATGTACTTGCAATCGTACATGCTCTTGTAGATGTACCCACACCCTTATTCTTGACCTGCGTGTCCATATGGCATGTATTTCCATTGGGAGTAAGCTAACTAGAGAGCAATCTTCCCTCCCGAGTTCCTCTTTTCACGTAAAAAAATGGGCCTGAATCCAGCCAAATTTTTAGGGGTAAGCTGAGTTTCGTATGGATCAATGTTCCATGCATTTCAGAACCTTACCTCAAGGGTTATGCCCCATTTTAAACCAACCCAAATGCTCAGAAAATCGATCAGAGTTCTGGATTGGCTAGGAATTTAAAAGAGGACCACCGGAAAAGTAACTCGAGAGGAAAGATTGCTCCCGAGTTAGCCCACTCCTTTCCATTGCCCCTGCTGCCAACCATGTCCTTACGATGTCCATCCCCTAGCCGTGGCCATTCACATCCATACAGGACCTGTCACCATCACTCTTGCTCCCCATCACTCCCAAGAATTGCGCCTTGCCCAGTTGACCTACCTTCAAGCTTGCCCTCTAAGCAGGAAAAGCATTTTTTTTTGACGCAATTTGTGGGATGCAGTTCCTCAGTGTTGGAAGGATTTGAGATTCTTGCTCGCAGAAGATTCAATGCTGCAAAGCAAGTTGGATATTGGCCGCCATAAAAGTATGATCTTCTTGCTTCAGATAGAAATTCGATAATGGAATTGGTACGGCTCATTCTAAAGCCGAATCTGTTCAAAATGAACATTGGCCTGTCGGGCGAGTATGGAGGGATCGGAAGTGGAGTTTTGGGCAGCCCTTGTAGCTGTAGGACTCTCACCGACTCTTCTTTTTGTTGCATCAGCTATCCCCGGTTTTCAATGTGAGATGGGTATTCGTGATCCGGAGGATAGGTGGGTGTGTCGACTTCATAGTGTTTGGACCGTTCATTTGTCTTATAAATTGAAGGTTTTTGCTTGGCTTGTCATTTACCCAGGGATCTCCTCTAAAGTCTGATTGGCAAAGAGTGGGCTTTCAAATGGTCTTTGCCCTATTTGTCACTGCTCACAGGTGGTTAAGCACATATTATAAGAATATTTGTTTGCTAGCAGTTGTTCGCTGTTCATCCAAGACCATTGTTATGTGCTTCATCCTGCGTTATTTGGTAATTGCATGATGAGATACATCACCAGTTATTGGATAAGGGAGCTTTGTTGATCAAGGATGGTCAAGATTCAGATTTTATTTCCACACTTATAGCTCTTTGGAAGAGAAGAGGAGATCCCAAACAAAAAAATCATTTTCCTATGCAATTAAGACCAAATATCTGAGTTGAAAACAGGGTAATCTTACCATTTTACAATCCAAGATGTCAAAGTTTTTTTAAAAAGGTGGGAAAAACTAACCCAACAGGTAGAGAACTGCATTCAAACCAGAGCAACCGGGGCCACCATTGAGCCAAAGAACAACTGGATCTGTGGTCGGGTTTCGCTCTGATGTTGCAAAGTAATAGTAGAGATGCCTCTTGTTTTGTTCATCTCCCACTGTAATATACCTGCACAATAAAAAAGATTACGAAACTAAAAACTGATGCATATATTGCAGATTGAGCCCATGGTTTTATCCACGATAACCTTCAGTGAAATTAAAAATGTAAGTTTATCTTGGTTGCTAAGATTTAAGAAATGAATACCCGGCATAGTGATTCGAGGGAAGGATTCCATCGTAGCCTGGAAAACGCTCTACTTGTGCGTTTGCTGGCGCTCCTTCGGCATCATGATGTTGCAGAATGATGGTTATAACGATAGCAAGTATTGCTGCGATAACGAAAACTCTGGGGGAATTGACCCGTTGATACATACTTCAGAATTGCATAACCACAACAAAGTATCGCATGAAAGATTACAAGTCTCTGATTTCGAAATAGATGGTGGCTACCCGGATTGCACGATCTAGATAAACTCTTATAATAGGTTGCCATTATGCACACTTCGTAAGATGGGACGGCTTCAACATTTTTTAAAATAAACTAAGAAATACCACCGGGACCCAATTTCTGACGGGGCACTGAAACGAATCCATAGGATTTGCCGAAATGGAAACTTAAGAGAGTCTGTCTCTATCGCTAACAATAACCAGCGCTGCGGCGGCTGGTCCGATTACCTTGATATATATGCTGGATATATTCGATGGTGTATATACCATGCTGTATATACAGTGATATTGAATGCTCAGCAGCATATACCATCTACAGTGATATTGAATGCTCAGCAGCATATACCATCTACAGTGATATTGAATGCTCAGCAGCATATACCATCTACAGTGATATTGAATGCTCAGCAGCATGTTGGTTTTTGTTCCCATGTCTCTATCCTATTATAAAATTTCTTGTCATATATACTATCTACAGTAATATTGACTGCTCAGCAGCATGTTGGTTATCGTTCCCATGTCTCTATCCTATTATAAAATTTCTTGTCACGTGTAATGTAATGAAAAGCCTCTCTGTTTATTAAAAAAATTCTCATTTAATGTAATGAAAAGCCTCTTTGTTTATTAAAAAAATTCTCATTTATTTTGATTTTTTATTTTTATTTTAATATTTTTATGAGTAAATTTTTATTTTTATTTTTTAAATGAGTAAATTTTTTGTTTCTAATTTTGATAATTTTGATGGTAGTATACTAGCATAGTAGCTAAATAGTTGTTGATGAACGTCAAAACTTTGATAAGATGAAAAGTTCTTTAAATTTTATTATTGATTAACAAATAAATGGTTGGGCTTTATTTATCTGGTGTTAGTATTTTAATTTCTGTTAATCACTTACGTGGCAATAGGTTAGCTATCAAAGTAATTTTTAAATATGATTAGGTAAATGTAAAAAAGTAAACACATAAACGGATGTCTTTATAATCGCTAGGAAGTTAATGATTGAAATCACAACCATTTATTTTGTGTGACTAATAAGAATAATCTAGCCATATTTAATCATATCCATAGAAAACTTGTTAAGCACTAAACCCCTATTAAATCTGCCCATTGTCAATAGGTGTAAATTTTTAAAGTTTTTTAATTTTTTTATTATTTTTAATATTTAAAAAATTAATATTTTAATTTTATAAAATTGGAATTCTTCATTTTTTTTATTGGTTGAATATATTATATGACTACTTTTATGTGGTTTTAATAGGTATTGTTATATTATAATATTTAATTAAAAAAAATTCACAAAGTGTTACCTAAACTTCATTTTTAGTGAATCATTTTTAATGTAAAAAATATTATTATTTTAATGTATTTATGTTTTTATTATTTCATTGATTTGATAGTACTTGTCATTTAATGTGATAATTCTTCATTTTTATTATAAAATATATAATTTTTTAATTTATTTGTGCTTCATTTTGAAAGTTTTTTATCTTAATTTTAAGTGAACTTTAAATTTAATATAATAATATTACTAATAATCATAAATAAATAAACAATATTATTATTATGATTTGTTACCTTTTTTCCATGAAAAAATTATCTCGATTTTATATAATGTATAAGATCGTTTACAGGGCAAAAACATCAGTGTATCAATGGAGAGTTGTGAACGGATGATGACGCACCAAAACAGAGTAAACAAAGAAACGGCCAATACAATAATCTCAATCCGCTCAGCTGCAAGTCGAGACCTTTTAGCACTGCTACAGATCGAGGCAAAGACGCTATCAATACTAACGAAGAAGCAAGGGATGCCAAACATCGATCAGTAGATATTCAGATAGGATATCGAGCTCTCAATCCCGCTATCGCAGTGGAAGATTGAGAGTCTCCCCGCCTCTTCAAGTAACGCTCTCTTTGAGAGAGGGTCCGCCTCATGATTGAAAGATCTAGGAAAGTGCTGGAAACCGATATTTGTGAAACCTTTGGAGAGATCCTGCGTTTTCTGTTTCCAGCATTCGACGTGGACTACATGGAGTTTTGACTTTTGAGTAATCCAGTCTATGATGACTCTCGAGTCGCCGCAGACGAGCAGATGATTGATGGACCATGAAGAAGCAAGGAAGAGGGAAACCCAAAGCCCCATGAGCTCTGCTTTTGTATTAGTCCCCGGACCACAATTGAAAAACCATTTTGTGATTCTCGACGGATGAGCTTTGAAAAAACCTCCGGCTCCACAGCAGAGACCATTTGAATGGGCCACTTCGTCAAAACAAGCCAGGGTGTACCCTTCTGGCATAACAAGGTCAATCGCTTTGGAGAGGGAGGGCTTAACTGTAAATGGTTGCTAGTTGTAGGTGGCCAAGACTCTGTTAAAGACAACCAGCGAGGAAGGGGGCCGATCCTCAAACAATGCCCAATTACGCTCGATCCATAATTGCCAGCTTATAATTTGTTACTTAAAAGTCTTTTTCTAACTCAATCATACTTTAAATGATTACTTATCTTTTACTTTTATACCATACATAAATAATACAACATTAAGAATTTAGATCTTCCATAACTATTTTACTTTTGCAATTACTTTTATACCATACATAAATAATACAACATTAAGAATTTAGATCTTCCATAACTATTTTACTTTTTCACTTATTGCAATCAATTTATCAATTTATTTGTAAGTTAATTTTTTTTTTTTCAATTTTTTCATTAAAAAACAAGTATTAAGCAAATGTTTATTTCACTTATTTAATCTTCTTCCTGATTTGTTGGTTGTTCTATTATAAAATTTATTATATGTAATCTTAGATTGGTGTTCAATGAAAACTTTTCTTACTATAAAATTTTCTTCTCTTTTATTTTAATTTTGATTTTTCAATTTTCAATCTTTTTATTTGCTTCTTTGCTTTATAAAATTTGTTCGTGTTAAATGAATTTAATCTTCTTACTGATTTGTTGGTTGTTCTATTATAAAATTTATTATATGTAATCTTAGATTGGTGTTCAATGAAAACTTTTCTTACTATAAAATTTTCTTCTCTTTTATTTTAATTTTGATTTTTCAATTTTCAATCTTTTTATTTGCTTCTTTGCTTTATAAAATTTGTTCGTGTTAAATGAAAGCATTTATTTTTTTAATATTTTTATTTTTATTATGTTTTTTTACCTTTTTAATATTCTTATTCTTATTATGTTTTTTTTATAAACTTTTCTTACTATAAAATTTTCTTCTCTTATTTTAATTTTTAATTTTTTAATCGTTTTATTTACTTCTTTGCTTTATAAAATTTGTTCCATTACCTTCTATTGATGTTCAATGCTTTTACTTTTTTAATATTTTTATTAGTCCCTGTCAAAGGCTTGGAACTATAGCAATGAGTTTGTCTTTGATTCTGTATTAGTTTATTGTTGACTTTAAATTTGTGTGCTATATCCAATATGTAACATAGAAAATCAATATATGTATTTTTTTAATAATAAAAAAATATATTTTTCTAAAATTTAATTGGCTGATATCGTTGATGTGTTATTGCAAGCTTCATGTCATTCAATGTATAAAATTGATTATATAATTAATAGATTTGACAATTTTGCCTATCTTTATTAGAGTCTTTGTATTGCACTGCAAAAATAGTATCTTACATGTCCTTATATGCAGCTCTCCTATCTTATTTTTTTAAATATATTTTAATTTTTATAAATCTATGAAGCTTGCACGTTTTTTGACCCGATCTTTTAACCTTTCCGGAGAAAAAAAATAGCATGTTTTTTCATTTACCAACCTCTTTGGATCGCTTTTCATGAAATTTGCCATGTTACACTAAGCACGGAGGCGATCCAACACATATTAATATAGTAATAATGTTCAATAATAAAACCACTTGGCAGGGACTTCACTACACTTTGTAGCCTTGTTCTTATTATGTTTTTTTACCTTTTTAATATTTGTATTCTTATTATGTTTTTTTATAAACTTTTCTTACTATAAAATTTTCTTCTCTTATTTTGATTTTTCATTTTTCAATCTTTTTATTTGCTTCTTTGCTTTATAAAATTTGTTCCATTGCCTTCTATTGGTGTTCAATGAAAGCCTTTACTTTTTTAATATTCTTATTCTTATTATGTTTTTTTATTGTATAATTTTTTTAAAATGGTATAATCTACTTAATTTTTTCATTTTACTCTTTTACTTTATAAATTTTTTTTTTATAAAAAAAAATATAATTTATATAATTCAATTATTTATTAATAAAAAAGATTATTAATTCAAGTATGGATTTATTCAAGTATGGCTTCGATGCTTCTAATTCTGCCCTATTCTTGATAGGCTTTGGGAGTCCATCTCCATAGATTACATGTATGTGTACCTTCTACCAAACATGGTATTGACTGTGTATTTGTGGTCATTGATTTGTTTTCTAAGATGGTCATCTTGATAGCATGTAAGAAGAGTATCATCATCGAGGCCACTATTAAGATCTTCTTCGAATGTGTTTGGGTTCATTTCGAGCTACCATAGATTATTATTTCATATCACAACAACAAGGCCTTGAGTACATTCTACTCTAGCATGTGGTCACTACTGGACACCAAACTCACAAAATCCACTGCCTTCCACCCCCAAACTGATGGACAAACATAGGCGATCAACAGAATGATTGTGTTCTGAGAATGTACAACTCCAAACATCCATGCACAAAGGATGGAAGTCTTCCTTATGTTCAACATAGATATAAAAAATCCCTCCACAACTCTATTGCCATATCTCTTTTCAAGTGTGCTTTGGGTTCCAACCATTGCCCCCCATTGATGTAGCTATGCATGTTCCACCTTCCCCGATAGAGTCCTCCCATGCTCAGAATGAGACAGACCAAGTAGCCAAATTTGTTGAACGAATCCAACACCTCTAGTAACAAGTTCATGATATCTTGGAGAAACCCAACTTCTATTAATGAATAAAATAACAAAATATTGCAAAACATAAACTAGCTATAATGGTGGTAGCTTGTCTCTGAAGAGTGAGAGAGAGAGATGTCGACTACACTCATTCTCAAAAAGATATCACAAGAGGTAGAAAGAATGTATGTTTAACATAATGCAAGAACCCTAATGGTCCAAAACCCTAACCCTAGGAGGCGAAGCACCAAAATGTAACATCCCTAGTTCTAATCCCTATGAATTATAATGTAATTGTATAAATGTTAATTAGGTTGGTGAGTCGATATGTTTGGGCAAAGAGCCTGTATTGATTTAATATGTGGCTACAGCCAAGTGATGTATTATGTGAATTGTTATGTGAATTGTATCTTTATGTTTTAATAATAAAATGCGATGTTAGCTTCTAAGGGGACATGGACAAGAGATGGGGGTTGAATTAATCCAGAAGATAAGTCAGTGTTTAAGGTAATGGCCAAGTGGGGTCCAAGGGGGAAATACCCATGTATATTAATTTAACTCGTTTTCCTAAACTTGCCAATTATATATCAACCTTTTGATTTATGATTGAGTGTTCCCTAAGCCAATCATTGAATACATGTAAGCGGGTAGTTGTAAGTGGTCACATCCCAAAGTTATTGGGCACATGGAGGTTGAGTACAATCAGCTTGGGGAAGAGTATGAGTCAAGAAAGGAAAGACAAAGGGAGGAAACTTGTATGGGTTGGGACAACAATTCTGAGACATGAAGATTTTTTGCATGAGGAAAAAGGGGAGAGCAAAGAAGAGAGCTTGGAGTGGGTGCAGCCATGGAGAGCAGATTCTAGAGTAAGTTGGAACATATTTGGAGCGTTTTGGAGCTGAAGATTAAAGAGTTGGGTTGTTAGGCCTGAAGAGTGAACTTCGAAGTGAGTTGCACTGTAACAGCAAGTGTTTGTTGTTGGTTTGTTGGTAGTTTTCCTAGAAGCAAGTTCCTTTAAGTTCCCAATAGAGAGATTCCCAGTTACATGTGCCAGAGAAACCTTGATAAACGAATGGCACATTCCTTGGGATAATCCTGATAAATGGATGGTACATCCCTTGATCTATATTTGATAAGCAAATGGTGCATTCCTTAGGTTGGGCGTGTCAGGAGGAAGAGAGCTGGTAGAAAAATCGGGATAGCTATAGGAGAATATCAGTTGGGTTATGAGTTTTATGAGCGCGAGTGGACTGTGAGAGACCACCCTCTTTTGTGGATTACTAGTCTCAGCTCGGGGGTGACTCGTTGTTGAGATTTGGAACAGTTAGTCTATGGTTGGGTGGAACGTCTGTCCCGAGCAGTTGGTTGCACCATTCTTGTTTAAAGATAAGTATTTTATCTCGTTGTTGGGTTATTTACATGTGTCATTGTTGTGCATGAACTCTGTGTGACTGAGAATGACTTATATACTACTGTAATGAGCAGTTTAACTGCATTTCATGTTGATTATTAGCATGCTTAGATGCGTATGTTTTACAGTGATAGACAATAGCTAAATTTGTTTTAAATTTGTAGTTGTCAGCTATGAGAAATCGGCTAACAATAAAATAATTACTTTAGTTAGCAGAAAATTTTGTTTTTATATGTATTTTGCATCGTAATGTTCCTTGGTTGGGCTGGGGAATGTTATATTATGGTATCAGATTTGTAAAAAGGGAGAGTTTAACGTGACGTGGCCCATCCTGGATGGCTGGGAACGTTACAAAGTGGTATCAAAGCCTAGTTTTCAACGTTGATCATAGATGGGTTGAGTTGGCAGAATGTTGAAGTGGAAATTTGCAAAGAATTAATTATGGAGTATGTCTACAACTTGTTTTATCAATTACCACAATAAAATTGAGAGAAATTTCATGGGTAATGTGAAGAATTGAGCCTCTTTGGAAATTTAGAACATAAGCAAAATCATAAAAATTTGTGTATTTTTCTGTATGATGACGTCATCTTGACATGGAGGTCACGTGTCAGCCAACGTGGTAGAAGAAAGACATGTACTACCACGATGGCAGGTGCATGTTGGATGGGATGACATTTGGCAGGTATGTGGAGCCATGTGGCAGGCCAACTGTCAGTTCCACAAAACCACGGTAAGAAGTGAAAAAATGGTTAAGTGTTGAGACTTCTCGGACGGACTTATGAAAGGAAGGTTACAAGATTATGAATCCACGAGTTCGCGTAGATGGAAAAATGGTTTAAGTGTTGAGACTTCTTGGACGGACTTATGAAATGAAGGTTACAAGATTATGATTTCACGAGTCCGCATAGATGGAAAAATGGTTAAGTATTGAGACTTCTAAGACAGACTTATGAAATGAAGGTTACAAGATTATGAGTTCTTGAGTCCGCGAAGGAAAAAGAAGTTAAGTGTTGGTGGCGGGTTCATGGAAGGTACGAAGAAGAGATATGACTAGATTCATGGTGAACCCATTAAGACGGATCAACGGAGGAGATCTAATCAAGAAATGAGCAGACGGTTGTTGAGCATTTATATTATGTTGCACGTGCTAATGAATATTCCTTCACTATTTTTCCACCATAAGTTTCAACTCGGAGCTTAGATTTGAGAAAACAAATAGTCGTTGGAAATGTATTGAGGAGTAGAAGACATCTGTCAACCTAGAATTTAAAATTGGGCATTATAATTGCTCATAAAGTGATAAAAGAGATTGTTGTGGCAGCAGGAAGAGTGGAATGGGCAGCATGTAAATGTTGTAACTTTTCGCTCATAATTCAAATTGAGGTATGAGTACAGACATCGGAAAAATGTTCAAAGAGGAATGCATCTAAGGAATCAGATTTTTAATTCAGTGCATTGTGTCCTTCATTAATTGGGATAAAGAATGACATGTAGCATTAATTGACAAAATTTCTATACTATGCATAATTCTAACAAAAGTGGTTACTTGCACATGGTGAAAAAATAGAGGTTTAATCAGGTAGATTCAAGCCTATGATTGAATATCAAAGTAATGGAAACATGGAAGAGCTTGTAGAAGTTGGTTGAGGCAATAAAGAGCTACAAGACAAGTGATGAAAAGTGGAATTGGATTCCAAGAGCCATGTAATTACTTGATGTGAAGATTTTTCCAAATAGTGTCAAAGTTTGGAGATACCTTCCTAATGATAGAGGTGAGTGCCAAAGGTGATTGTTGTGTAATTAATATTGTAGATGCTTAGGATAGTACCTATGCATTAGCCTAGAGGCACACTTGAAGTGCAATATTTTTTACACATAAACAAAGGTTAACCTTACTAATCGACCATTTCCATTAGGCAGAAAAGCACTTTGCAAAGAGTGTTGTGTGAAAAAGGTTTTCTAGAAAGAGGATAAGATTACACCACTGAGCATTGTGTGGGTCTGTTTTGGATTAATCCCAGTGCCCATTGGATAGGAAAGAGGTCAAGCTTGTTGGAAGAGGAGGAAAAAGGACATAATGAGATGAGGTGTGACTCATGAAGTGGAAGAGTCGTCTCTGAGTTCAAGAAGAAGGGATTGTTAGATATGATATAGCAACTCTTGTCTAATAGTACACAAGCAAGAAAGTTGTCTCTATTATCAGATTGTGCAACAAAAGCAGAGTACATGAGCAATGGTGGAGTGTAGCATTCCATTCGGAGTCAAGTGGTCTTGAGTGGTCAATTAGTGCTTCACAATGAATCACTTAATGAAGTGAAAAAAAAGATACTTAAAATTGAACTAAGCCATGGATGGCAAGGAGTATTAGAAAGATGACATAAAAGAAATATTTCGAAATATTGAAATGTCGTTCAATGATAATGGTATTTCAAGACCAGTGTGGTCAAGGAAATGGAAGTGGCTAATTAGATTGCAGTGTTAATATTTAGCTAGAGTAGTACATGTTACAACACCATGAATATTAAGAATATATATCCCAAAAGGTGTTGGGATAGTGTTTTTTCACATAAAGAAAACAATTGTGATTTGACAACACTAGTGGACCTAATGGATGGAAATGGAAAATGGCCAAGTAAGGTTTGGCTAGCAGGTGTAGAATAAGAGCCAATGGTGCATAATTGAGCAGAATGGCAGTGCACAGGGTAGCAAGGTTCTACAGGAATTCAGGGGCAACCATCTACAATAACAATCAAATAATTTAATTAAAACTGAAATGGATATGCATTGGAGTGCATGATAGAATTGGTGCATGATGCATATAATACAAATATAATGTAAGTGCATAAGATAGGCATGAAAGATCAAATGCTTGGTGTATACTTATGTGTGTTTGTGCATGTAGACATGCTTGAACATGTTGGTAGCATGATTATGGACTAAGAGTTCTCTCTCTCTCTCTCTCTCTCTCTCTCTCTCTCTCTCTCTCTCTATATATATATATATATATATATATATATATATATAATGATGCTATGATATTTGAATAAAACTAATGATGGAGTGTGTATCCAGGAAACATGATTATATCCTGATGATATTTTTGCTTATGGTATCCATCCATACGAAGACAAAACGAGGATGGTGGGAATGTTGATCAAGGGATTGGAAAAATGAGTCTGTGAGCTTCTATAAAGTACGAGTTGATCAGGTAGCATCAAGTAAATTGATGACAATCGTACATGTATGCATTTGGGGTTGTTATGACGTATAATTGCTTAAGGGAATTGAGGTAAGAATTCTCTCAATTGAATCTCAAAACTTGAATTGATGTAAATGAAGGAGGCCTTGAGTATGAAAATAATATTTGTTGCTTGAATGCATTTACGGAAAACTTATTGCATACTGTGTTTTGTTGGTTATGAGGTCATAACCGAGTTATGTCAGGAGACATTACTCATGTTATAACAATGAATGTCATTAGAGATGGTCATGTGTAAGGCCATGATGGGAATGTATATGGAAAGGATATAGTGCCATCCAAGTGCATAATGGTTTTCCCCTACATAATTGAGGTTTGGACTGCAACCTTTTTGCCCACACTAAATAGCACTAAGGGATGATGTTTCTAATGTTGTGTGTGGGTTGAAGAGGAAGGTATCCAAAGGATTAGACGAGTTGTGGGGAAAATTTTGGATGACGTGTTGAGGCACGGGTCATACCTTCTAACTCACATGGTGAATACATGACATGGACATATGGTATTCCAGAGTCAATGCAAGGATGCATTGTGTAGATGGGGCCATAATTATTGGAACAATAGTTTTACTTATTGGTAAAGTTTGATTGCATTATGAAAGGCTTGGCGTGTTGATAATACATATACAGTGAATGATAATTCCATTCTAGATAATCTGGTTAATGGATTAATTATATTGTTAATATGATGATCTAGATTTATGAGCGGAACGAAATGAATAATAGACTGAATACAATAACACAGAAATATGGAGAGCAACAACAAATATCCAATGAACAATAAATTCTATTGAATAAATAAAATAGGTTGAAACTGTAAAACTGCAAAACTGAAAACAACTTGGTCAAATCGTGGTAGTTATCTTTGAGAAGAGACGTGGCTGCTATGTGCATCTGTCTGAGCAAAATGATTACAATGAGGCTCCAAAGGCCTTCTTAACATTACTCATGAATGTCAAAACCCTAGACATCCAAAAACCTAACCCTAGGAGGTGAAATGCCAAAATTTATGTGGGCCCCGATGGGTAAGTTGGTACCTCAACTTCCCGGGGTCGTAACTTTTGCATACGACCTCCATTTTAGGCACGTGATAGCCCGTTGGAAAGGTATTTATGAGAAATACACATTGCATCATCAAACTTTGACTTTGTCTATAGTTTGACTGTGGAAAGCCAAAAAAACATTATTTAGGGCCCCAAAAAGACCCTGGACGTACAAAAAGATGTACTGACATGAAAACATCCAAAATAAGGCAATTGGATTAGGTGGGTAGCCACCAATATCCACTTGGAAGTAGTGTAGGGTTTCAGACAACCCCAAAAGTGTAGAACCAAAAATTACAAAGAATTACAAAAGAACACATTGAACTAAAAATTGTCAAAAGGAGCTAGTTGGAATAGGTGAGTGGCCACCAATATCCACCTGGATGAGTCCTCCTCCCTTAGGAAGGAATGGTGTCCATTGCGTTGAGTGCCCCCATAAGGTGAGAAAAATTCTGTTGAATTTGGCCCCTAATGAGCCACTTGCCTTGGTTTAGGAGTTGTCATGCCTTGACAACTGGATAAATTTGGATCCTCTGTTGGCGAGTGCCCTTGACCTGTGTGTCCACTATATGATTAGTGGATGTCTGTTCCATGCAGCCGGGTTTGAGCTATGTTGGTGTCAATTGTTCTGCGATCTCCGAGGTGTCCAATAATGGTGGAAAATATGGTCGAAGGAGGTCTGCATTGAACACTGAGTGCAAGCCAAGGAAGGGGGGAGTGTTGAGCTCAAAATCATTGTCACCCACAACCTTGGTGATAGTGTAAGGCCCATAGAGAAGTGGACATAGCTTTTGATGGGGCCCTGTAAGGCGTTCTTTTTGCAAATGTAACCAAACCTTGTCTCCCACCTGAAATTTGTGTGGTACACAGATGCTTAGAGTTATACATCTTTAGGATGTGCACAATCATCTGATTGACGACCTCTCTTTGGCCATCTGTTTGAGGGTGGAAGGCAGTGAATTTAATGAGCTTGGTGTCCAATAATGACCAGAGACTCGACCAAAATGTGTTGTGGAAACTGATGTCCTGATCAAAGATGATGGTCTGTGGTATCCCAAAATGGACCCACACTCGTTTGAAGAAGAGCTTGGCAGTATATCCCATTGTAAAGCTCTTCTTGTAGGGTGTAAGAATGGCCATCTTCGAAAATCGATCAACTACCACAAATACACAATCATTGCCTTGCTTGGTGGATGGAAGGCCAGACATGTAATCCATCGAGATGGATTCCCAAGGCCTCTCAGGAGTAGGAAGAGGGGTGTATAATACTTGCTTCTTGATGGATGGCTTGGAAATGACATAGGCAGTGCAAGATCTGATATATTTCTTGACATCCTGTCGAAGTTTTGGCCAATAAAAATGTTTTTGTAGAATGGCCACAGTTTTCTCCATGCCAAAATGTCCTGCCATCCAACTGTGGTGAGCCTCCGAAATCAACTTCACAAGCTCGCTTGCAGGAACACAGAAATGGCACAAATGGCATAACAGTCCATCCTGAATGTGAAAATTGGTGAAATTTGCGCATGTACCCAAAAGCTGATAGGTGGTGGCAAAGTCCAGATATTGTTGATAAATTTGGGGCCACTCATATGCCTCATGCCCACAGGAATGGAGCACGGTGGTGAGTGTAGCCACGGGAGGTCGACTGAGGTAGTCAACAACACGATTTGTGATCCATGTCTTATACATGATGTTGAGATTGAATTGTTGCAGGTAGGTGGACCACTTATGATGGCAGTCGTTCTGCAACTTCCCTGTGTCTGTATGAACTACAGAGGCTTCTATCAGTGTGGATGATTGTCTCCTTTCCCAGAATATAATGTTTCCATTGACGATAGGCTTGTATAATGGAATACATTTCCTTGTCATAGGTGGGGTATTTTTGAACAGTATCTGAGAGTATCTCACTATGGTATGCTACCGGATGACTATGCTGAGTGAGAATTGTTGTAGATCATGTAAGGAGAGTGCTGGAGTTGAGCACAATTGATGCTTCAGATCATCAAATGCTTGTTGGTGTTCCTTTCCCCACACATACTTTTCTCTGCGCCCGCCCTTGGTCACTTGGTTGAGGGCCCATGCTATATGGGAGAATCCCAACACGAACCATCGATAGAAGTTGGCAAGTCCCAAGAAGCTCTGAAGCTCGATTAGTGTGGTCGGGGATGGCTAGTCACAGATAACTTGGATTTTAGTTGGATCAACATGTACCCCATGCTCATCAACAATGTATCCCAAGTATTGGACCCTGTTCATGCCAAATGAACACTTTTCCAAGTTGGCATATAGCTTGTGCTGCCACAGAGTGCTAAAAACATGTTGAATATGTTGCATGTGCTCCTCCAAAGTTCTCTTGAAGATAAGGATGTCATCCAAATATACCACCACAAAAGAGTTGGTGAAGGGTCTCAATACATCATCCATCAACCTCATGAAAGTGGTTGGTGCATTTGTTAAGCCAAAGATCATGACCAACCATTCGAAGAGCCCTTATTTAGATTTGAAAGTTGTCTTCCATATATAAGTTGGCTCGATGGGAACCTGGTGGTAGCCATACTTTAGGTCAATCTTGTTGAAGAAGTTTGACCCCTTGAGTTGGTCAAGAAGGTCATCAATTCTAGGAATTGGGTATCAGTTCCTGACTATGATTTTTTTTAATGCTCTGTAATCAATACAAAGCCCCAGGTCATGTCTTTCTTCTGCACCAGTATAATTGGGCTTCCACAAGGGGAGGAGTTGGGTCTGATGCCCTTTTGAAGCAACTCTTGTATCTGATGCTTTATCTCGTCATTTTCCATCAATGAGTGACAATAGACTGGTCCATTAGGCAGAGGTACGTTGGGGGTTAGATCAATTGGATGCTTGACTTGGCAATGCCTTGGTACCCCGGTGGGTGAGGAGAAGATGTCTTTATACTCTTCAATGATCCCGTCCACTTGTTTATGTTGTAACGAGAGGCTCTATGTAGAGGCCACAGATATGGCGACAACCTTTTCCTTACTGTGAGCACAGATGACAAACAAGACGAACTTCTCGGTTTGTGAAATGATCTTACTGCATTCCTTAGCAGAGATTAACGAAATAGCAGTAGGCGACGCTACCTCTAGTATCCTGTACAATTGTCTACCCAAAGTAATAATAATACTACAGGGTCTAGACTCATACACAACATGTCGCTTCCAAAAATATGGTTGTCCTAAAAGAACATCAAAAACTTCAAGGGGAGAAATATCACACAATACCTCATCTTTGAAAGGCTTGATGTCATAGGGCAGACGACATTGTTGGTTGATGTGGAGATCTCTTCCTTGGCGAAGCCAGCCTATGGTGTAGGATTGCAGGTGTTGTGTCATTGATAGTTCCAGCCGCTTGATGACCTTTGTTGAGATCAGGTTCTTCTGACTACCACTATAGATAATGAAATGAAGTGGAGCTCCCTTTACCCACATCTGTGAGTGAAAGAGGTGTTCCCCTTCTTCTATCTCTTCCAGTTCACTTGGTTAAAATTTGGTGGTAGCGACAATGGCAATGGGTTCACCATTGATAATATGCTTCCCTCCTTCTAGATTTCATTTGGATTCAGAATCTGCCTCTGACACGGAATATTTCAACTCAGCCACCAATGATTGTTTGGAGCGACATTCTTCTGTGTTGTGCCAAGGGATTTTATGGTATTCACACCATTTTCCCATGTCCTTCTTCGACTTCTCATTAACCTTCTTGTGTTGCGGCTTGAACTAGTTGTCCTTAGAGTGGCCATCTTTGCTTTGTCCCTTGTTTTGTGGTTTGGGGCCGCCTTTGCCCTGCTTTGGTTGTGAGGAGTTTGCAGATACAAACTCTCGCCACATATCTATAAGTCGTACCAATGATAAGATGTCAAGAAACTCCATTTCTGTTTGAATGTATCTAAGAAGACAGTCATGGTATTTGAGAATCATATGTCACTCAGAGTCTTTGATACCCAATTTGATGCACAAGGTATGGAAAATATTGGTGAAATCTAGTACTATCTGGTCCCTTTCCTGACGCAGGGTGGTCCATATTGTGTATCGGTCCTCGTATCTTCCAACATGGTAGTAGTGTTCTTTAATGGCATCCCTGAAGGAATCCCATGTGGGGGCGATCAAAAATATTACAGATTCCTCTATGGCCCTTTGCTCAGAGTAAGTATTCCACCAATCCTTAACACGGGGAACGACCTTGAGGAGTGCAAAAGTAATCTTTTCCCTATCGGAAAAATTGTGGACCAAAAAATACCCTTCGAGTAGATTCAACCATTTATCTACAACATCCGCATATATCAGTCCTTCAAATAATGGAATATAAAATTTTACCTATACCTTGAAGGGGGTTGCATGGCTGCTTGATGAAGATGCGTCTCCTATGGGCAGTCACCAAAGGATCTTTGCAAAGTTGTCCATCATTATGTTCCTTTGTCACACAAGGTCTTCCTCGAGCAACATTTTAAAAGGATATCCTACTCCATCATATTTCTTTTCATCCCCCATGGGTTGTTGTCAAGCTCGACACGACCGATCTTGCAAAGGATCGATTGGTTTGAGTCCCAACTTCTTGTACCCAGATCTTGTCGGGGACATGCACGAAGAAAAATAAATGAAGAGCATACCGCTCTGATACCACTAATCTGGATTTATGAGTGGAGCGAAATGAATAACATATTGAATACAATAACACATAGATATGGAGAGAAACAACATATATCCAGTGAACAATAACTTCTATTGAATAAATAAAATAGGTTGAAACTATAAAACTGCATAACCGAAAACACCTTGCTCAAATGGTGGTGGTTATCTCTTAGAAGAGATGTGGCTGCTACGTGCATCCGTCTGAGAAGAATGATTACAGTGAGGCTCCAGAGGCCTTTTTAACATTACTCATGAATGCCAAAACCCTAGACATCCAAAAACCTAACCCTAGGAGGTGAAACAACAAAAGTTATGTGGGCCCCGATGGGTAAGTTGGTACCTCAACTTCCC
Source organism: Picea glauca (assembly GCA_000966675.3). Classification (NCBI taxonomy): domain Eukaryota; kingdom Viridiplantae; phylum Streptophyta; class Pinopsida; order Pinales; family Pinaceae; genus Picea; species Picea glauca. The sequence continues at coordinate 721,825 of JZKD02S1806901.1, read as the reverse complement.
AGGGTCGTAACTTTTTCATACGACCTCCATTTTAGGCGTGTGATACCCCGTTGGAAAGGTCTTTTCGAGAATTACACATTATGTCATCAAGCTTTGACTTCGTTTATAGTTTGACTGTGGCAATCCAAAAAAACATTGTTTAGGGCCCCAAAACAACCCTAGAAGTACATAAAGATGTACTGACATGAAAACATCCAAAATAAGCCAGTTGGATTAGGTGGGCAGCCACCAATCTCCACTTGGAAGCAGTGTAGGGTGTCAGACAACCGGAGAAGTGTAGAACCCACAATTACAAAGAATTACAAAATAATGTGTTGAACTAAAAACTATGAAAATGAGTTAGTTGGAATAGGTCGGTGGCCACCAATATCCACCTTGATCATATGAATAATAGTTGGAAGTGATAGAATTTTTAGATTACTATAATTCTGAAAATCACTTCATGGAATGAATGCAAATATTGTGCATGAGATCTTAACAAAGTGTTTGGTTACAAGAAAATTGAGAAAATTGCAGGAAGAACAGTCTTGTATATGGAAATAATGTAAGCCCATAAGGAAGAATAGTATATGCCACTGCAAGAGCCAAACATAATGAGAAGAAATCTTATGCATGGGAATTTTTATTTTCATGTATAATTGGGTTTGAGAAATTTATAATTGGAAATTGTTATGATATGCTAACAATTTGTTTGGTTGCATGGAAATTGAGAAAATTGTAGGAAGAATGGTCTTGGATATGGCAGTGGTGTAAGCCATAAGGAATATTGATATCTATTGTTGAAAGAGCCAAACAATTATGAATAGAAAATTCAGCTAAACAATTATGAGCAGAAAACTCATGTCTACGAATTCTATTTCCTGGGTAAAATAGTTTGGAAATTTTATAATTAAAAATTGTATGATGATGTCTCATATTAACTATATGCATGTGATGTAGATAGGATGATTGCCACAGGTTGTGGATTGCTAGTGGAAATCTAGTAGCAAGTTGGCATTTGTGTGCAAGAGAACACCTTGTCAAATGATGGATCACCCGAGGAACTTTATATCAGTGAAAGGGATGCCTGAGCCCAGAGGGTATGTACAACATGAAGAACCAGGTTGTCAGACCTGAAGAGTGAACTCCTATGTGATTTGCACTAACATAGAAGCAAGTTGTCAAGCTTGTAGAAGAAGCAAGTTGTTGGGCTTGAAAAAGAACCAGGTTGTCAATCCTGGAGAGTGAAATATTATGTGAGTTGCACTGTCAAAGAACCAGGTTGTCAAGCCTGAAGAGTGAACTCATGTGTGAGTTGCACCATCAAAGAACCAGGTTGCCAAGCCTGAAGTGTGAACTCCTGTGTGAGTTGCACTGTCGAAGAACCAGATTGTCAAGCCTAAAGAGTGAACTCTAGTGTGAGTTTCACTATCGAAGAACCAGGTTGTCAGGCCTAAAGAGTGCACTCTTGTGTGAGTTGCACTGCAACAACAAGGTTGTTGTTGGTTATTTTACTGATATTTTTCCTAGCAATGAATCCCTTGAGTTCCTAGTAGTGAGATTCCTAGTTACCTATTCCAGAGAGACCTTGATAAACGAATGGCTCATTCCTTGGGTTAGCCTTGATAAATAGATGGTACATCCCTTTGGTTAGCCTTGATAAATGGATGGTACATCCATTGGGTTAGCCTTGATAAACAAATGGCACCTTCCTTGGGTTGACCTGATAAATGAATGGGACACCATTCCTTGGGTTGGGTAGGTCAATGGGAAGAGAGCTGGTGGAAATCAGGATAGCTGTGAGAGAATGCCAGTGGCTTATGTATATGTTTTGGGCCAGGGTGCCTTTGTATATATGTTTTGGGGCTAGAGTACCTATGTATTTATGATTTTGGGGGTTGGAGTACCTATGTATCTATGGTATTAGGGCCAAAGTTCTTATGTAATTTATTTAGGTTGGAATGCCTGTGCGATTTCAGGCTAGAGAGTCTATATGTTGATTATTGGCTAGGGAGCCGGGATTGTAAAATGAAATTACACATGTAGGGTGTTGTGCACTGAGGATAGTGCAAAAATAAGGGGGAGGGGATGTAAAATCCCCAGTTCTAATCCTTGTGAATTATAATGCAATTGTAAAAATGTGAATTAGAATGGTGAGCCGATGTGTTTGGGAGAAGAGCTCGCATTGATTTAATATGTGGCTATGACCAAGCGATGTAATATGTGAATTATATCTCTATGTTTTAATAATAAAATGTGATGCTAGTTGCTAAGGGGACGTGGACAAGAGATGGGACTGTCTAGGTTGACTTAATCCAAAAGAGAGGGGACTGTCTAGGGTAATGGCCAAGAGGGGTCCAAGGAGGAAATACCCATGTATATTAATTTAACCCATTTTCCTAAACTGGTTAATTGTATATGAACCTTCTGATTTATGATTGAGTGTTTCCAAAGCCAATCATTGAATACATGTAAGAGGGTGGGTGTGACTGGTTACATCCCAGAGTTATTGGGCACATGGGGGTTGAGTACAATCAGCTTAGGGAAGAGTGTGAGTCAAGAAAGACAAGCCAAAGGGAGGAAATTTGTATGGGTTGGGATAACAATTATGAGACATGAAGTTTTTTTGCATGAGAAAAAAGGAGAGAGCAAAGAAGAGAGCTTGGAGTGGGTGCAACCATGGAGAGCGGATTCTAGAGAAAGTTAGAATATATTTGGAGCATTTTGGAGATGAAGATTGAAGAGCTAGGTTGTCAAGCTTGAAGAGTGAACTCCAAAGTGAGTTTCACTATAACAACAAGTGTTTGTTATTGGTAGTTTTTCTAGTAGCAAGTTCCCTTGAGTTCCCAGCTAAGATATTCCTAGTTACCTGTGCTAGAGAAACCCTGATAAATGAATGGCACATTCCTTGGGATAATCCTGATAAAGGGATGGTACATCCCTTGGGTTATCCATGATAAATGAATGGTGCATTCCTTGGGTTGGGAAGATCAGGAGGAAGAGATCTGGTAGAAAAATCGCAATAGTTGTAGGAGAATTTCAGTTGGGTTATGAGTTTTATGAGTTGTGAGTGGACTGTGAGAGACCACCCTCTTTTGTGGATTAGCCTCGGCTTGAGGATGACTAGTTATTGAGATTTGGGACAATCAATCTATGGTTGGATGGAGCGTCTGTCCCAAACAGTTGGTTACACCATTCTTGTGTAAATATAAGTGTTTTATCTTGTTGTTGAGTTATTTACATGTGTTATTGTTGTGCATGAACTCTACATGAATAAGAATGACTTATATGCTATTGTAATGAGTGATCTAGTTGCATTTCATGTTGATTATTAACATGTTTTATATGTCTCTATTTTATAGTGATAGAAAAAATCTAAATCTATTTTAAATTTGTAGATGTAAGCTATAGGAAATCGGTTAACTGTAAAATAATTACTTTAGTTAGCAAAAATTTCATTTTTATGTGTAAACTTTGCACCATAATGTTCCTTAGTTGGGCTAGGGAATGTTACATTATGGTATCAGGGCTGTAAAAAGGGAGATTTTTATGTGACGTGGCCCATCCTGGGTAGATGGGAACATTACACAAAACATTTGAGGGCCTCGAGGTGGTTAGTTGATATGTCAACTCCTCGAGGGCACAACTTTTTCATACAATATTTGTTTGGGGTGCACATTAGCTCATTGGAAATATATAAATGAGAAGTACAATTTTTAGTAGGAAAAGAAAGACCAAGGAAACCCTTGGCCCCTGAATGAACAAAAAACATCATTTAAGGCCTCAAAATGGTGCTAGAAGTTTAGGTCCCGAAAATTATAACAAAAACGACCAAGATGGAGAACTGTTTATAATAAAGAAACATACAGAAATGAGAGCAGAGATATAATAAAGAAATGTACAGAGATATATAATATATCCAATAATATAACAGAGATATATAAGATATATAACCATAAACATAGATATACAGTAATACACAATTTCTATTAATGAGTGAAATGTACAGAACTGTAAAATTACAGAGTGAAAGACTCGCTAGAATGGTGCTAGTTTATCTCTAAGAAGAGATGTGATGGCTACACCCATTCACAAGAAGTTGATTGTTACAATGAGGCTCCAAAGGCTTTTTTAACATAAATAAAATCCAAAACTCTAACACCGGAAGATGAAAAGCCAACAATTTTGTGGACCCCGTTTTGGATAGTTTGGTGTATCAACTTCCCGGGGGCATAACTTTGGCATACGATCTCTGTTTGGGCAGAACGATATCTCGTTGGAAAGGTATCGATGATGAGCTTCATTTTGGGGGCCTATTTAAAGTGTTTATATATTATTGAGATGT
>JZKD02S1806901.1:697426-707461 GCA_000966675.3 Picea glauca | reverse complement strand
AATACATATGAACATAATGGGCCGGCTCGTGATGAGACCTCCCATCCTCTTGGTTAGGTCTTGCATTTATTTATTTATCATTTTTTCTTAGGGTCCCTTAGTTTCTTATCGAGAGCCCTTTTATTGCCTTCTCGGGGATCCCCTGGGTGAAGCATCTCTAGGTTTTCATTTCCTATGGCTTTTATATTTTACCAGCTACTTTTACCCCCTGGGCCTTTAGCCCCTTCTTCCCACAAGACAAAGTGTACCCTGAGAGGTCATCCTAATGGCCAGACTAGGGGAATGGGATGAGCGGGGTATAAAATGTAAAAGTGATAAGATGGTGGGAGCGAACGATGGCTCTGCAAACCCCCCTTGGTGGCTAACCGAAACCCATGAATACCAGCTTGCTAAGTTACCCCATCAATTACCCCAACAATGGTCAAGTGGATTAGTGTAAGATCCAAGCAGTCATCCGAAATGAAAGGAACCTAATGCATATATAAGAAGGTTATAATGATCAAATATGACACATACCATGATACCTCAGATCAATTACCTCATGGAGCAAGAGTCCTCTCCAATGCAAGCCCAGGCCGGTAGTGATGGAAACTGCTACTGCTGACAGGACAAGTCTAGCTGAGAAGAAGAAATTTGGGCCCTCCAGGGCCATTCTCAAGTCACTCCTACTCTCGGTACTCCATGTCTAGGACCATGTGGGCCTCGAGACATGATCTCCTAGTTATCCCTAGATATCTGGGATAACAGGGCATATGCAACTATGTGTCCTTCAAATACAAGAATATCAAAATTAACTTGTACCTTGAAAGGTGAGGTGCCTCCAAAGTGGTCGCTAGATGAATACGTGCATGTGGTTATTGACAACCATTGAAGGATGTGGGAAAAATTCTCCATCATTTCGTCCCTTTGTTGTGTGAGAGCTTGCTCAAGCAACAGATTAATAAAATGTTCTTCTTCGTCGTTTTTATTTTCTTCCTCCATGCAAGGTTTCTTGGGCGTTTCTTGGGCATGTGAAAGTTATTGTCCTCAAGAGAGACAAGCTCAAGAACCAACTTTCTATACTCAGACCTCGTCGGGGACATGCACTAAAAAACGACCAAGAGAAGCCTGCTTTGATATCACTGATCTGGATTATTTTCGGCACAAAATGAGAGCAGAGATATAATAAAGAAATGTATAGAGATATATCAGATATCCAATAATATAGCGAAGATATATCATATATATAACTATAAACATAGCTATACAGTAATACACAATTTCTATTAATGAGTGAAATGTACAGAACTGTAAAATTATAGAGTGAAAAACTCGTTAGAATGGTGGCAACTTATCTCTGAGAAGAGATGTGATGGCTATGTTCATTCGCAAGAAGATGATTGTTACAATGAGGATCCAAAGGGATTTTCAACATAAATAAAATCCAAAACCATAACCCCAGAAGATGAAAAGCCAATAGTTTTATGGACCTCGTTTTGGGTAGTTTGGTGTATCAACTTCTCAGGGGCGTAACTTTGACATACGATCTCCATTTGGGGCGCTCGATAGCTTGTTGAAAAGGTATTGATGAGGAGATTCATTTTGGGGGCTCAATAAAAGCCTTCGATTATTATTGAGATGCTCGATCACAAAAAAAAAACATTGTTTAGGCCCTCAAACTCGCCCCAGAAATTTAGGAACCGAAAAACTACTAAAAATAGTAAATTGCCAACAAACTGTTTTAAGACAGTTGGAATAGGTGGGTTGCCACCGATATCCACCTGGATAAATCCTCCTTCTTTAGGAATCAATGGTATCCATTGCGTTGAGTTCTCAAGGAAGACGGGAAAGCGTTTGTTGAATCCGAATCTTGGTGAGTTGCTTGCCTTGCTAGAGAAGTTGCACTGTTTGGTTTGTGGGAGGTTGTCGAGAACCTGATGAGACGACTGTGTGCAGAATAAATATTTGCACTTTCCTTCAATATTTTCTACCTACTTTTGATGGATAGAAGGTTCTTGGACTTGGATTGCAATGTCCTTTTGTTCACTTTTTGAACAGATTGCGAAGAAGTTGAATTTTGTAGTATGAGATACTACCTTGTGACACTGTTTAGGTGGGACAATAGTTGGAACTACCTTTGGTATCCTATAGAGATAACCCCCAGAGTGACAATGACACTACAAGGTCGAGACTCATAAATAACATGGAACTTCCACATATATGGTTGGCCCAAAAGAACATCATATATATCCAGCGGGGGAACATCACATAATACCTCATCCTTGAAGGGTTGGATGTTGTATAACAATCGACACTGCTGGATGAGACAGAGATCTCGTCCTTGGTGAAGCCACTCAATGTTGTATGGTTGCGGGTGTGGTGTTATTGATAATCCCAACTACTTGATGACCTTTGCTGAGATGAGGTTCTTCTGACTTCCGCTATCAAGAATAAAATGCAGCGGGGTCCCCTTCACCCCATCTGTGAATGAAAAAGGCACTCCCCATCTTCAGGATCTGCTGGTTCTTCTACTTAAATTATTGCAGTCCTGATAGTAGCAGTGGGGTTTGCATCAATGATCTATCTTCTTCCATTATTTTCTGAATTAGATTCTGAATCAGGGTTCGGCTCTTTTTCGTTGATCTCGACCACTAATGATTTTTTTGAGCGACATTCATCAGTGTTGTTCCAGGGGATTTTGTGAAAATCGCACCACTTTCTAGTGCCCTTCTTCATCTTTCCATTACCCTTCTATTCCTGTGGCTTGGACAGGTTTTCGGAAGGCTGTTTGTTAGGGCTGTATTTATCATACTTTGGTTGTTACGTATATGCAGACACAAACTCCCTTTTGTTCTGGTGCCTAAATTTCTGCTCGATTTTGACAACATATCGATAGGCATCTCCCAATGACGAGATGTACAGAAAATCCATTTCGGTTTGGATGTGTTATCCCTGATTTCTAGGGATAACTAGGAGATCATGTCTGGAGGCCCACAAGTCCTAGACATGGAGTATCGAGAGCAGGATTGACCTGAGCATGGGCCTGGAGGGCCCATCCTTTTCTTCTTTCACTAAGTTCATCTTGTTAGCAGTAGCAGCATCCATCACCATCAGCTTGGTCTTGTATCGGAGAAGGCTCTTGCTCCATGAGGTTATTGGTCCAGGTATCATGGTATGTGTCACTTTTGATCATTATAACCTTTGGATATATGCATTTGACGACTGCTTGGATCTTACATTAACCCACTTGACCATGAATTGGGAGATTGACAAGGTGTCCTAGCAAGCCTATACCCATGGGTTTTGGTTTTCCACCGGGGGGATTTCTGAAGAGCTGTCATCCGCTCCCACCATACCACCACTTTTTCATCTTATCTCCCGCTCATTTATCCCATTCCCCTTGTCTGGGCATTGGATTGACCTGTTTGTAGGGTTGCACCTTATCTTGTGGGAAGAAGGAGCTGAAGGCCCAAAAGGTAAAAGCAGCTGGTAAAAGATAAAATCCTAGAAATGAAACCTCGAGATGCCTCGCCCAGGGATCCCTGAGAAGGTAATAAAAAGCCTCTCAACAAGAAACAAGAGGGACATAGAAAATAATAAACAAGACCTAGCCAAGAGGATAAGGGGTCTCATCACAAGCTAGCCTATTAGGTTCATGGGTACATAACAATATGACAATGCCACTATCTGGTTACCACGCCAGGGCAGTGACCTTTGGTTTCATGGCCAAGGGAAAGGGGGTCTCATCACGAGCCAACCTTATCATCTCTGTGAAAGTACTTGTGGGTAACACTGTCAGCTCTGGTCACCATGCCAAGGCAGTGTCCTCCGGTTAGACCTTGAATGAAAGGAAAAAGAAGAAAAATAAAGAAAATAAAGAAAGAATAAAGGCAAGAATGGGCTTGGAAAGAATTGCATCCATGACAAGTATAGCTCGCCTTCTACAAAGGCACCCACATATAACATTATGCATCCCTAGCTCTCACTCTACCCATTTGTTTGGACATCCCCTAGCCACAACACCTCGTTTACATGGCTTGGATGAAACCCTCTTGGGAACTTCCCGTCTCTTGTGGATACTAGCCCAATAGGATGTCTTGTCCTTTTCTTCGATATTGTATTGTTGATTTTTGTAATGTCTTTGAGCTGTTGAATGATACATCAGGATTTTTATGCATATGTTTGATAATATTAATGATGAAATGTGATTGACATTGCTATGATCCCTGTGACTAATGAGCCCATGTAGGGAGTAGTTTTTGATGTGCAGGACGATGCCCGACAGACAGGTACCACTTGGATCGGTACACATGGGGAGATGATTAGTTTGGACCTCCATGGGGATGAAGAGCCCATCAGATGGTTGTTGAGACCCTGTCAGAGGGGCATAGATAGGACAATGTTTGACCGAGGCTTTGCACCAAAGAAGAAGAGGACGTTTCACCAGAGGCACTTTGGCAAAGCCCGACCTAGGGGAAATGACCCCTTTTCAGTGGAACATTGGCCTTAGAAGGCTCAGAGCATCCCCATCCTTACCATGACATCATCTAGCTTCATGGTCATCCTTGGAGGTAGACTGGGTAGAAATGGCACGTGTGGCATGTTAGAGAAGCCCCTAGGGGGCTAACGTTTTGTTCCTAGATGTCTCATCTTCCCTAAAAGGGGCTAGCACCTCCCTTGAAGGGGATTTTACCTTTATTATAGCTCAGTTAGGGTTTTAATTTGACAATTTAATGTAAAAACAGTATTCTGGTCTTGTCTGCCATTTTTTATGACCTAAAATTAATTAAGGTCATTGATACACTATATATTGAGGAGTTTTAGCCTCATTTTGACATAACTCATCACTCACTCTCCTAGTGAGTTCTGATTTTTGTTCCCTATTAGGGTTATTGGTTGATTTGAGGAAGGCACACTTGTTTGGAGAGGAGCTTTTTGGCAATTTATGGTGTTTTTCTTGAAGGAAGGTTTACAATTCCCGCAAGCCATCACCCAAGCCATCACCCAAAACATGACTACCTTGTCCATATTTACACCAGATCTTTCAATGGCCAACTAGGGTATCTTCTTAGAGACAAAAACCCCCAGTCCATTCAAGAAGCCCAAGAGCTCGCTACCAAGATAGAAGGGAATCTCCTTTCATCTAAAATTGAGCCTTTTGCTAACCCAAGGGGGAGAATAGACACTAAGCATAAAATAGTACACAATGCTGAGCCTACTTCAGATCTATGTACCAATATCGGCAAGCTACAAGCCTCCATGGATGGCATCATAAAGAATCAAGAGGAAATGATGACTAGGATTGTCAGGCTTGAAAAGTCTCAGATCTAAGCACCCAGGGCCCCATACAAAGGACAATTCCAGAAAGGGAGCCAATTTTACAAACCAAAGAATGAGCATGAAGTTCCAAATACCTTGGCCCCTACAAACATTGTTGATGAAAATCCTTGGTGCCTGGAGTGCAGTGAAGCACATTGGGAGCATGAGTGTCCTTACAACGCTAGCCATCAACAAGTCAACAACATGGATTGTTTCATGGAGTTTCCTCAGATAAATATCATAGATATAGAACATCAAGAAGCCATGAAGGAAGTAGCTAGAGCAACAAGGATGGCGGTGATAAACAACTTGGATCAGGAATCACGAGAAAAGCTAAAGAAATAAGAATTTCAGGTATACAGAAGAAAGAACTTGAAACAACCTGCTGCTGATCAGGCAAAGCCCCCACCCCTAGAGATACTTCTTCCCAAGATATCCAAGGCTGGTAAGGTTGACCTAAATTTTGACTTTGAAGGGGCGTTATCAAAGATGCATGTAAATGTCCCCTTGAGAGAAGCAATCAAGATCTCGTCCATCAAGGAACGCTTTGATACTTTATTTTCGGGATCAGATGAGCCTATGGACCCTCCTATTATGTTACAAGCTGATCATTTCAGGGTCCAATATGGTGAAAAACCTCCTTTATTCATGACTTTGACAATGAATGACAAAAATCTCAACAATTGCATGTTAGATATAGGTGTTGGAGTGAACATGATGTCACTCAAAGTCATGCAAAAAGTGGGTTTGAAGGTCACACAGCCTTACAAGAATGTGTGTGGTTTTGAATCTAAAGAAATACCCACACATGGGGTGGTTGAAAATGTTGAAGTGTCCCTGAAGGAGTATCCAGAGAAAACAATCCATATTGACATTGTGGTGGTTGATGTCCCAGATGTGTGGGGAATGTTGTTATATAGGAAGTTTGGTGCAATGTTAGGGGGCTCCCTTGAGATGGACCTCACATTCTTGTGATTACTTTGAAAAATGGAACGGTGGGACATCTACTCAATGTGCCAATAACTGGGGACCATGTGCAGGATATTATTCATTCCGTCAATAATGACAAAGCGCAGAACGAGATGATACAAACTCTTCAAAAGTATTCTCCAGAAGACATGCGCCCTTTGCAACAGAGGAGGATTTTGATCAGATTGAATGGCCCAAGAAAGAAGAATACCAACAACTCCTAGATGAGTTCAAGAACAAAGAAATTGGGACGGTAAAGATATTGAAGAAACAAGAAGTTTCTTCAATATGACGTACAAATCCACCCGTCTCAACAAGAAGTTTTTACAACAGAAGCCCACCCACCTCCCTCAGTGCAATACACCAGGGTTGTTCAAGGAACGACCAAATACAAAGTTAGAAAGTGTAAAGAGGGACATATGGTATGGATGTGGGATACCCAGAAAGGAGAGCCAACTAATGTAAAGAGAAGCACACAGTCATGGCTCAGACCCTTCAAAGTTGGAATGGAATCAATTGATAACTCATATTACCTATTCACTTTATAAGGAAGAAGGCACCCATTACCTATCAATGGGCACCTCCTTAAACCCCACCAACGTGGGGGGACCTGACTTCACAGGTAAGTACAGGTAAGTAGGCATTCTTCGTGTATTATACCATCTACATTTCATGTTAGTTTTCTTTCACATTTGCATATTGATTGTTTTATTTCAGTTTATATATGTATCTATTTATGTTGGGGTGGCACTACCGCCCCAATTTTGTTACTGATGCCCTTATCAAGTTAAGAAGGTCTGCAGGTTATGCCAGAGATGCTGAGGTTCTCATGCACTCTACGGTGAGCACATGTCCCCGAGTTGGAGCCAGATGTTATCCCCGATTTCTAGGGATAACTAGGAGATCATGTCTCGAGGCCCACAAGTCCTAAACATGGAGTATTGAGAGCAGGATTGACTTGAGCATGGCCCTGGAGGGCCCATCCTTTTCTTCTTTCGTCAGGTTCATCTTGTCAGCAACAACAACATCCATCACCATCGCCTTGGTCTTGTATCGGAGAAGGCTCTTGCTCCATGAGGTAATTGGTCCAGGTATCATGGTATGTGTCACTTTTGATCATTATAACCTTTGGATATATGCATCTGACTCCTTTTATCTCTGACGACTGCTTGGATCTTACATTAACCCACTTGACCATGATCGAGGAGATTGACAAGGTGTCCTAGCAAGCTTGTACCCATGGGTTTTGGTTTGCCACCGAGGGGATTTTTGAAGAGCCATCGTCCACTCCCGCCATACCACCAATTTTTCATCTTATCTCCTGCTCATTTATCCCATTCCCCTTGTTTGGGCATTGGATTGACCTGTTTGTAGGGTTGCACCTTATATTGTGGGAAGAAGGGGCTAAAGGCCCATAACGTAAAAGCATCTGGTAAAAGATAAAAGCCTAGAAATAAAACCTCGAGATGCCTCGCCCAGGGATCCCTGAGAAGGTAATAAAAAGCCTCTCAGCAAGAAACAAGAGGGACCCGAAAAATAATAAACAAGACCTAGCTAAGAGGATAGGGGGTCTCATCACGAGCCAACATATTAGGTTCATGGGTACCTAACAATATGACATTTCCACTATCTGGTTACCACGCCAGGGCAGTGACCTTTGGTTGCATGGCCAAGGGAAAGGGGGTCTCATCATGAGCCAACCTTCTCATCTTTGTGAAAGTACTTGTGGGTAACATTGTCAGCTCTGGTCACCATGCCAAGGCAGTGTCCTCCGGTTAGACCTTGAATAAAAGGAAAAAGAAGAAAAAAAAAGCAAATAAAGAAAGAATAAAGGCAAGAATGGGCTTGGAAAGAATTGCATCCATGACAAGTACAACTCGCCTTCTACAAAGGAACCCACATATAACATTATGCATCCCTGGCTCTCACTCTACCCATTTGTCTGGACATCCCCTAGCCACAACACCTCGTTTACATGGCTTGGATGAAACCCTCCTGGGAACTTCCCGTCTCTTGTGGATACTATCCCAATAGGATGTCTTGTCCTTTTCTTCGATCTTGTATTGTTGATTTTTGTAATGTCTTTGAGCTATTGAACGATATATCAGGGCTTTTATGCATATGTTTGATAATATTAATGATGAAATGTGATTGAGATTGCTATGATCCTTGTGATTAATGAGCCCATGGAGGGCGTAGTTTTTGATGTGCACGACAATGCCCGATGGACAGGTACCACTTGGACTGGTACACATGGGGAGATGATTAGTTCGGAACTCCATGGGGCTGAAGAGCCCATCAGATGGTTGCTGAGACTCTGTCAGAGGGGCAAAGACAGGACAATGTTTGACCGAGGCTTTGCACTAGAGAAGAAGAGGACGTTTCACTAAAGGCACTTTGGAAGAGCCCGGCCTAGGGGGAATGACCCCTTTTTAGTGGAACGTTGGCCTTGGAAGGCTTAGAGCATCCCCATCCTTACCATGACGTCATCCAGCTTCATGGTCATCCTTGGTGGTAGACTGGGCAGTAGTGGCACATGTGGCATGTTGGAGAAGCTCCTGGGGGGCTAACGTTTTTCTCCTGGATGTCTCATCTACCCTAAAAGGGGCTAGTGCCTCCCTTGAAGGGGATTTTACCTTTATTACAACTCAGTTAGGGTTTGAATTCTGGTCTTGTCAACCATTTTTTATGACAAAAAATTAATTAAGGTAATTGATACACTATATATTGAGGAGTTTTAGCCTCATTTTGACATAACTCATCACTCACTTTTCTAGTGAGGTCTAATTTTTGCTCCCTATTAGGGTTATTGGCTTATTTGAGGAAGGCGCACTTGTTTGGAGAGGAGATTTTTGGCAATTTATGGTGTTTTTCTTGAAGGAAGGTTTACAACTAGGGTTTGTATGCTATTTTCTTAATGATTTGTAAGTATTTTTCTGCAAAAATTCTTGATTGAATGGTTGTAGTTTAATTTCTTGCATCTATTTATTATATATTGTTGAATCAAAACCCTAGGGGATAAACACACAAGTAGGTCATTGTCTCATGTCCCTTGATAGAAAAACCTTTTAGCCATTGAAGAAGAAGAAGAGAGCCTACCCATTGCTACACTCTTTCTATCTTCTTCCCTTAAGCTAGCCATACCTTTAAACTTCAAGAGGAAAAGGACGTCCCATGCCTTGGTTATCTACACCTAGGGCCGTTTTTCTTTTAGGGTTTGATGAAAGAGCCTTGCCTTTGCAACACTCTCCCTCTTTAAACTCTCTTATCTTGATTTTACTTATCTTTGAGCTAGCTGTTTGCCGGGAAGGAGGAGAGAGCACGAGGCCTTGCTTAAGCAACACCGGAGTGAGCCTCTCTCCCCTAGGGTTCTGTCTTTAAGGCCCTGTTGTTGCAACACCTTGAAACCTTTCCCTCTTGTCCTTTGAATCTCATCCCCTTCAACTTGTGTTTCCTTCACCTTTTTGACTCCATAACCCTTAGGCATTGATCTTTAGCCTCCAACGTTGAAGTGAAAGTGATTGAAACAACTCTCAAAACTTCTTACAAATTGAAACCCTAACCAACTACTAACCCTAAAAGGCTGACGTCACCCTTGGTTATTTCATCTTGACGCAACAAATTTCATTTATTAAGCAATTGGATGGTGTTTAAAGCATTTATTGAATGAAGGATTGATTGGATACATTGATTGCTATAACATCTTGATATTTATTGGTGAAGTAACATTATTTCATTGCTATATTAACAAACATTGACTTCGTCAAT
>JZKD02S1806901.1:652749-681613 GCA_000966675.3 Picea glauca | reverse complement strand
GAATTTGCCTGAATGTCGTTGATTAAGGAGAATAAATCCTAACTGTTCCAGAGTTGCGCATTTGATTCCGGACCCCCCCTCACCGCTAAAGGTAGAACAACAAGGGGGCTCTGGAATGAAGCCTCAGCCATAGATCTGGGCGGGTGGACTTTGGCCGTCCAGATCTGCTCACCACTTACCCTAAGGCGCACTTGCGTCCCGACTTAAAGTTGACGTCTCTTCCCCACATCTGATGGTCATTATAAACCTTGAGATCCTCCAAAAGAATCCCATTCGTTCATCGGGATTTACCATCACGAGAGTCCGAACTCTCGACCACGGGACTCCCGAATTCTCGATCCCCGGTTTCTCGATGCGGTTAATCTCTCGACACGTAGCCTCCTTAAATCGGATGGTCCAAATTTGTCTCGGGGTTTCCACCATGGAAAGTCTCGATCTCTCATCACCAGGACTCCCGAGTTCGTGGTTCTCGATTTCTCGAAATGGGAAATCTCACGACATGTGGTCCCCATTAAATCGAACGGTCTAGATCTGTCTCGGGGTTTCAACAATGGAAAGTCCTGATCTCTCATCACCAGAACTCCCGAGTTCTCGACTCCCGATTTCCCGAAGTGGAAAATATCTTGACATGTAGCCTCCTGAAATTGGTCGGTCTACGACTGCTTCAGGGTTTCCACCATGGAACATCTCGATCTCTCGTCACTAGAACTCCCGAGTTCCCGACTCCCGATTTCTCGAAATGGGAAATCTTATGACACGTGGCCTCCTTTAATCGGATGACCCAAATCCATTTTGGGGCTTTCACCCTTATTCACTGGGGGTTTAACCCTCGGGTATCTCCTGACAGATCCAACAACTGTCGTTTTTTCTAGTCGAGATCTGACAATTCAGACATGTTCCTAACTTGTGCATTCTCCCACGACTTCCTGGACGGGGAAAACTCAATGACCCAGATGTTCTCATGTACCTTGGGGATCTACGATCCCAATCTCTTCTCTACCCACGAAGACACAGAAGGTCATAGGGGTATGGCACTTAACATCCTACTTTCTCCTACCAAATCTAACGGTCATGAGTGACCACAGATTTCCTGATGGAATCTCGTCCATCGATCACCACCTATCAAGGTTAAGGCACTTAACTTTCCAGCTTCTTCTTCTTATCTGATAGTTGTGAGTGACCACCGATCTCCCGATGGGATCTCGTCCATCGATTCAATACTTATCAGGGATTTCCTAAGGCCTTGCGCCTTCACGTCCTTTTTCCAGGTTCTTGATGGGCTTTTTCAAGAAGGGTATCTCTACGGGGAGGTTTACCCAGGGTACTATCTAAGGTAGTTAAGGGTATCTCTCTCTCTTGAGAACTAGGCGTGAAGTCTGAATTAGATCAACATGCATATAAATAACATTTAAGAGAGCATAAGCCACACGTAGTCTTTCCATATAAACATACAACTACCAGTACTGATCAAGATACCATACAGACATTCTTATAATGAAGTCATTCACGATTTCACAGCTTATGATCATAAATGTCAGCATACACATATTTCAAGATGTCAAAGGAAAAACACTTATAAGAAAGTATCACCAGGGGTTATGCAACTGATGAGAGGGGTACTCGTTTCCACCCAACTGTAGGCTCAGCGACTCCCAGCGGATTTACCACTAGCCACCCCTGAGCTAAGACCACGATGCTGTGAGACTGCGTCTCTGTTTGCTAGTGACTAGGAGCGATGGTTACTCTCCTTCCTCTCTTCTATCACCCACTTTGCATATAGCTAGAGTTCTCTTCCTCCCCTCATGTCTGCCCCCCATCTCTTCTCCCCCCATGCCTTATCCTCTTGCGAGGTTGCGTGTGGCGCGATTTCTCTTGCGCTGGTTAGGCCTGACAACTCTACAGATGGGCGGTTCACCTCCCCATCCCTTATTAACTCCTGAGGAGCCATCCACCTACCAGCCTACAAGACCTTTAATTTGGGGCCAGGGAGCCACTTTTGGTTCTTTGGGCCAGTGGAGTCCAAATATGGTATTTATTTTCGATGGAAGTTAACACCACCTTTCTAGGTGCCTTCCACTGCCTTTCTGTAGCCATCGTGGTCTCTTTTTTAGCATATCCCCTCTCAGCAGTCCTGCTATATATATATTCATAATATTATTTACATTCATCGACCTTTTTCACAAGGTCCATTCACATCACACATTCACATTTCTGAGTTTGCCACAATACTTGGCCAGTATAGTTATTTTTACAGACTGGGGGAAACAGGGTGTTACAATTCCCTCCCTCTTAAAGGAACACCGTCCTCGATGTTCTTTCTCAAACACATGTCATGCATTTCTCATTCAACCACTTCAGAAGGCTTGACCTTCATCCTCGGTCCAGTCATTTTTCAGGATCTCAGTCTTCGTTACCTGCCTTCCATAAGCACATTAATCACAATTTTGTGCAAAAACATCTTATTGTTGCTCATAATTCAAAAGGAAAAAATTCATAATTTGAGCACAATACTTATCTGTGCAGTTTATGGATCTGTATCCACATGGTAGTTTTGTTATCCATTCTCATCGTCCTCCTTAACATACCCATTGGATGCATGATTCCAATTCAATAGCTCACAAGAGCTATAATCGTTTTGTGTTCCCTTCCAAGGTTTTCCGCACGGGAAACTACCCACTATGTGAATGATCCCAATAGTTTTCAAAAATTATTAAGGTCTCCTCTTCCTTGTAGTCACTCACCCTCCAGGCCCAGGCTCAGGCATCCCCTTCATTGTTATACAGTCCCTCGGGCGATCCATCTTTCCCTGCCAAGGTTTTCTCGCACAAGAATCTTAGAGATCCTATTGAGTCTTACAGTTGAGGCGTCCCTCAGAATTGTTCTGCCAAGGTGTCCCTCCAACTTGTGTTACCTCAACACAATAATTTGCAGGCGATCATGGCTTATCACGGGGTTTTCATGGCTCAACAGTAGCCATGTTTATCACCTTTAGCTTTAATAGCCTTCATCTGTTCCTTTCAGGACAAATCTTTACTTCTCACCTATATCACAGGTACACAAGATTTTGTGAGACATCATCATAAATTCTAACTTTCATAATTTTATTGAAAACCTGTCACCCATAGATTTATCAAGTCTCATTATTTGTTTTCATATCTGTCCCACTCAAGAACCAGACTCATAATTATGGGACTTTCCTTCCCATAACATTTTTGGTCAGCAGGAAATTGGCCTTCCTTATGGGCTTACAGCATTGYCATATCCAAGACTCCTTCTTCCTGCATTCATWCCTCRGCTAATCAAATTGTTAGTTCTCATGTACTYACATTTTATTGCACATTTACAACATCGTCACAACAATTTCAGAATTGTGCATACTAACAATCAAATTCACTTTCTCAAAAAGAAATAACATTCCTTGCAGTTTGGCTCARCAGGCAATCGGTCTTTCYTATGGGCTTACCTTACTGCCATTACCATGACCCTTCTTCCTGCAATTCATTCTTCAATYAGCCAAACAAATTGTTAGATTTTCCATGTACATATATATATATATATTTCCAAACGTAATTCAACATTTCAAAGGGTTTTAACAAATGTACCACTATCCATGGCCACATTCATACCCAATGCATTCTTGCATTGATTTCAAGTTCGTCACACTCTATGACAGGTTCTTGTCCATGGGGTGTTGGAATTTAACCAACCTTTTCCTCATATGGTTCATTTGTTTTCATTCATTCTTACAACAGGACCACGCTTCCTGCTATAGGTCGATCACGACCCCAAAGTAGTACATATTAAACTTAAAAGTTTCACATGAATGCGCCCATGCATTATGCCTTCATTAATAACTAGGGTGCCAACACTCATGGCCACCCAAATTTGGTTTYCTCTAACACCTATACTACRTGRGYARAAATGTTGGAAGGTCCTYCTTCCTTAATGAGAAATCCCTTGYYTGTCYTTTATGMAAATAYGCATTTCYTRGAAGTAATTCCATGCAACGTGCTATCTATGAGCACTTTTGTTTCCAATCRTTCCTTGATTGGTCCATGTGTTCATGACATATCAGTTCATGAATTCTTCTGAGGGTTACAACCAATGTTTACTACCAGAGGTTCATACCTCCATTATTCAAGTTCTCCTTCCTGAATCATACCCTACTTGGGTATCCAAGGCATACAACCGCCCTGTCAATTTTATGCAATAATAAAATATTTCGGAAGGGGTTCTTACCCAATCCCTTCATACCCTATGCCACACAGTGACAAATATCTTTATACCAGCCCTTGGCTACTAGCACCCTCTCTCTGTTCTCTACCTTATCAGTAGTGGTTTAGCGGGATTTTCACATTCCCATCAACAACCTTTCGACTGCAGCCTTTCCATGGTCACCCTCTGCTTGAGGTTGTTCATTATTGGCAACTGTCTTTCTCAACAGTTCCAATATTATTCCTTTTTACACATGACATACACCATAGGCATATTAATCATCATGTAAATTGAAATGAAAATATCATAGCGTTTTAATTAATAAAAACATTTTCAGGCATGTCTAGCATATCTGTATGCACTTCATCACATTATCCTTAAATGTTTTTCATGAGTGTAACACAACAGTTCTCAATCATTTTCACAGCATTAGAACCATCATTATTATGGTGTCAAAGCATTTTTGTTCATCAATGTACTAACTTCCTCATTCCATAGAAACGTAATGCACAGCAAGGGAAGAATTGAGGGCTCTCCCCTTCTCCCAATTCTTTCTACATCGCCTGGGGCTTTTCAGCCCAGTCAAGTTATCTCTAAGGTCTCACCACCTTTCCTTAATCACAGCTTCAACCAAGCTCTATCAATTAAATGTACTCATTTATTCATTCAATAATACTCAGGGGTTTACTGGCCTCTTACCAACCATACTAGTTTCCATAGCTGCTCTTTTTCTGAGCAGCCCTAGGTTAGACTCATCCTAACTCTTAGGATACTTCAATGTGCTTTAGTAGCAACTCTTTGCTCATAATGAATCATGAACATGTGCATCCTACACACTTTCATTCGGTTATCAGAATGGTCAATATTCGGTTATTAGTCTTCTATTAATTACATGGTTCTTTCAAAATGTAATCCAGGATTCTTATATATGGACAGACCTGGTAGCCCATTGTCCAACCTTCAACAATTATTAGGGTTGTGACTCTGTTCCTTTGACAGATTCCTTATACAATTCCTCCACCAGGAACTCTTTCGGCATGCAACTTCCTGGTTGCATATCCATCACTATTGTGATGGCCTCAATTTTGAGTTAGCTTTTAGCTTCTTTTTTTTTTTTTTTAAACATTCCCCTTAAGGAATATAAACCTGCATCTCTACCATTAAGATCAGTCAATTCAGATTCCTTCACAATCCTTCTCATGTGATGCTCAAAGGTGTAATTATTTGTCTCTTATTATGACAAGAGAGCATCCTTGCTCATTTACCCTTTCATCTAATTATATTGATACTTCCTGAGGAAATGGAATACATTCCCCTTAGGATATTATTTGGAACAAAACTCTCATGACTCCCTAGAATGGAGTCAGCTATGCCTCCATGGTATTTATTTAATCTGGACAAGAGCAATACTTGCTTCATGTTTCACTCATCAGGGCAATCATATCGTGCCTATAACTATACTCTTACATCAATGTGCATTACTTTACATGTTTAGTATCATTCATACCTTACCAGTATTAATATCAGGCTTCCTATTATGAACCTTCACATTGCATTCAACTCATGCATATTCATCATACTAGCTCACGCCTTCTCCTCACGCGACCACCGACGGTGCCCACGATCCGAACTAAAAGGCGCTTCGCATTTCACGATTTCGGCATTTATGTTGCAAGGAACTCTGGTTCCTTGATCCTCGAAAGACAGAAACTAAGGTTTTATCAGCTCTTTTATTCATATGACCCTTCACTTGGAATCCGGGGTCAAATCCTAGACACGCATCGGGATCCCGTATCTCGGAGAATCCATGGACATCGCTCCACTGTTTCCCAAACTTTTGATCCATGTGGGCCCAACAATCTGGATCCCATGGTCCAGGTTTCTCTGGCAATCAACGGTCCTGATCAAGGCCCGGTTTTCCACCTTTCAGGATTCTGGTGGAGTCTTCACCCCCTTAACTCCCGATCCCCGAAATTGAGAAATTTCAGTATCTCCTCGCAACTAACTAGTGTGCTACTTCTCCAAGATCGAGCAACTCGAAACATTTCGGTTCTTTCTGAATGGATCTTGACTCTCGATCCCATCCAATCTTCAAAATTATTTTCTGAAGGATTTCTCCCTCTATCTCTTCTGATCTTTTAAGTTACTAACAGGAATAATATCATAGTCATAAATCATACAGATGTTACCCTCTCTTTATGGAAACAACCAACAAGGGTCACTCTTGGGAATTAGCAACAGTCCCACAGAACTCCTCTTAATCTTGCTCAAACAACTATCCTTATTGTCGATTCTAACCATTACAGGTCATGTAATCTAACCCTACATATTTTCATCAGTCCTCTCAATCATGAGAAGTTATATGCTCAAGGTTTAGTCTCTTAATAATATAGTGGTCATAAATTTCTAAGGATCTTACCAGTCCCTACTAGATTTCCCAATCATGAAGGAGTTCTTCATTTGGGTCTTAATCCTTATCTAACCAGCCATCTCAATTGCAAGAGACTTTACCTACTTTAGTAGGTAGCCATCGTAACACTAAAATAGGACAACGCAGTTCATGTCCCTTGTCTGGCTTGTGCAGCTTCATAGCACAATTTATTCCACCTCTGTCATTCACACTCATATCTTATCAGTGATAACGATCAGTGCATCCCTACTCCTATAAGAGTAGTTATCATTTTAACAGAGGGGTTACAGAAAATTCCCAGATTACAGTTTCATTATGCAATCCTTCTCCTTAAAGAGAAAACGCAGATAACAATATCTTCTTACGCGGTTCGTACTTGAGCCCAAGCAGGCCAAGTGTTGTAACCATGCTCTGATACCACTTTGTCACACACCCACTACCAAAATCAAATTTTCGTTGATTTCTGTAGAATCAGAGCCCCCGAAATATCTACGGAGGCCTAGCCTAAGCTAGCTTTTTCTCTCTCTCTGCTCCCATGTGATTGCAGGTCATGATCATAGGTCAAACAATCGTGGCGCCTCTTTGTATTTCACACCTCGGTGCTACTGGGATGTCGAATCGTTCGACTCTACAACCGTCGAACCCCGACAGGGTTAGTGACTGGCCAATAGGGACGAATCCCATTAAGAACGACCCTGTTGCGCAGTTGAGTGGAGTACAAGTGGCGAGAGGGGAAACATGACACGGTGGGCGACGTAACAGGAGACGGGTCCCACTTCACATGCCACACTATTCTGGACCCCCCCCCCCATTAAAGGAAGAATGGCAAGGGGGGTCCAGAATTCGCCTGCATGTCATTGATCAAGGTGAATAAATCATGACCGTTCCAGAGTTGTGCGTTCGATGCTGGACCCCCCCCTCACCACTAAAGGCAGAACAACAAGGGGGCTCCGGAATGAAGCCTCAGCCATAGATCTAGGCGAGTGGACTTTGACCGTCCATATCTACTCGCCACTTACCCTAAGGCACACTCGCACCCCGGCTTAAAGTTGATGTCTCTTCCCCACATCTGACGGTCATTATAGACCCTGAGATCCTCTGAAAGAATCTTGTCCACTCATCAGGATTTATCATCACGAGAGTCTGAACTCTCGACCACGGGACTCCCAAATTCTCGATCCCCGGTTTCCTGATGTGGTTAATCTCTCGACACGTAGCCTCCTTAAATCGGACAGTCCAGATCTGTCTCGGGGTTTCCACCATGGAAAGTCTCGATCTCTCATCACCAGGACTCCCGAGTTCGCGATTCCTGATTTCCCAAAATGGGAAATCTCATGACATGTGGCCCCCCTTAAATCGGACGGTCCAGATCTGTCTTGGGGTTTCCACAATGGAAAGTCCCGATATCTCATCACCAGAACTCCCGAGTTCTCAACTCCTGATTTCTCGAAGTGGAAAATCTCTTGACACGTAGCCTCCCAAAATCGGTCGGTCTACGACTGCTTCGGGGTTTCCACCATGGAACATCCTGATCTCACGTCACCAGAACTCCCAAGTTCCTAAATCCCGATTTCCCAAAATGGGAAATCTTACAACACATGGCCTCCTTTAATCGGACGACCCAAATCCATTTCGGGGCTTTCACCCTTATTCACTGGGGGTTTAACCCTTGGGTATCTCCTGAAAAATCCAACGACTGTCAGGTTTTCCAGCCGAGATCTGACGGTTCAGATAGGTTCCTAAATTGTTCATTCTCCCACGAGTTCCTGGACGGGGAAAACTCAACGGCCCAGATGTTCTCATGGACCTTGGGGATCTATGATCCTGATCTCTTCGCTACCCACAAAGACACAGAAGGTCACAGGGGTATGGAACTTAACATCCTACTTTCTCCTACCAAATCTAACGGTCATGAGTGACCACAGATTTCCCGATGGAATCTCGTCCATCGATCACCACCTATCAAGGTTAAGGCACTTAACTTTCCATCTTCTTCTTCTTATCTAACGGTCGTGAGTGACCACCAATCTCTTGATGGGATCTCTTCCATTGATTTGATACTTATTAGGGATTTCTTAAGGCCTTGCGCCTTCACGTCCTTTTTCCAGGTTCTTGATGGTCTTTTTCAAGAAGGGTATCTCTATGGGGAGGTTTACCCAAGGTACTATCTGAGGCAGTTAAGGGTATCTCTCTCTCTCGAGAACCAGACGTGAAGTCTGAATTAGATCAACATGCATATAAATAACAATTTAAGAGAGCATAAGCCACACATAGTCTTTCCATATAAACATACAACTACCAGTACTGATCAAGATACCATAGAGACATTCTTATAATGAAGTCATTCATGATTTCACAGCTTATGATCATAAATGTCAGCATACATATATTTCAAGATGTCAAAGGAAAAACACTTATCAGAAAGTAACACCAGGGGTTATGCAACTGCTGAGAGGGGTACTCGTTTCCACCCAACCGTAGGCTCAGCGACTCCCAGCGGATTTACCACTAGCCACCCCCGAGTTGAGACTACGATGCTGTGAGACTGCGTCTCTATTTGCCAGTGACTAGGAGTGAAGGTTACTCTCCTTCCTCTCTGCTATCACCCACTCTGCATATAGCCAGATTTCTCTTCCTCCCCTCGCGTCTGCCCCCAATCGCTTCTCCCCCCACGTCTTATCCTCTTGCGAGGTTACGTGTGGCACGATTTCCCTTGCGCTGGTCAGGCCTGACGACTCTATGGATGGGCGGTTCACCTCCCCATCCCTTATTAACTCATGAGGAGCCATCCACCTACCAACCCGCGAGACCTTTAATTCGGGGCCAGCGAGCCGCTTTTGGTTCTCCGGGCCAGTGGAGTCCAAATACGGTATTGATTTTCGGTGGAAGTTAACGCCACCTTTCCAGGTGCATTCCACCACCTTTTTGCAGCCATCATGGTCTCTTTTTCAGCATATCCCCTCTCAACAGTCCTGCTATATATATTCATAATATTATTTACATTCATCGACCTTTTTCATAAGGTCCATTCACATCACACATTCACATTTCTGAGTTTGCCACAATACTTGGCCAGTATAGTTATTTTTACAAACTAGGGGAAACAGGGTGTTACAAGTGCCTAAAGATTATTAAATTCCACTTATTGAACAAATATTCACAAAAAAATATCTTTACAACTTGAAATAAAAAATAAATTTATCCACACAATGTTTCACAAAATAACTTGACATATAAACAATTACTTCCCAAAGAATTAAAGAATGCTTAACTAAGAAATAAAGAATAATGTAAATGGCTTGTAGAAAATAAATGGAATGTAAATTCTTGAAAATGAATTGCTGAAATAAAAATTGCAAGTGTCTTAGGTTGCTTTTAGTTAATTTTAAGTTTATTTTTAACGTAGTGGTTTAGATGTGAGGAGTTGCAAGTCTAAGCTATGTGACTACCCCAAGTCCTTATCCCTTAGCCAATAGGAAATGTTGGGTCCTCAATAAGAAGAACAACAAGGTTCTCCACTAGCTCCACAGGTCAAGTCCAAAGTGCTTGAGCGCTCAACAAGGACACTTAGTGCCATGAAATCGTTCCCGGCTTCAACCCCTTCTAGCCTCTGCAAGTCACCTTATTTTAGTGGAAAAATAATAATAGAAATGGGTGCTTAATTAAATTATCCACTCAAACATTTACCCTTTATTATTACCCAAGATTCACAAAGTGGCAAGGGGAGGGAATATGGGGCAAAGGCAGGGTAAATTTTATTTGCTTTGCAAAATAAAAGGAAAAATTAAACACTAGCTAGCACGATTTTGCAGGATGGCATAGCCACTCACATGCAAAGTGTGGGAAATAAAATATTAATTAAAATAAATAACTTAAGCACATTAACCACACTACTTTGGCACAAAGTAGAGAACAAAACCTTCTGATTTTGTGGCAAAGGTGGAGAAAATTAATTAAAGAAAAAAATAAGAAAAAAATTATAATCCTAGCCAGCGTGATTTTTCAAGGATGGAAGAGCCAAACACAATGCAAAGTGTGGGCAAACAATTAAAATTAATTCACAGATTTTAAACTTTGAAAGAAAAAGAAAATGCAAGCCCAAGAGACTTTTTGGCTCCTTACAATAGTTTTAGAAAGTGAGAGAGAGGGGGGCTTTGCACCAAAGCTTATATAAGTTTTCTTGAGATTTAGGTAGCCAAATTTGGCCAGCAACTTCCTTTTAAATGGTGAAAACCTTCATAAATCAACAAACAAAGCTTGTTGGAAAATGCTAAAAATCACCACAAAACGTTAATTTTGAGTTAGCATATGTACAAATATTTACAAAAAAGAATTGAACTTAAAGATTGAATTTTTTAGCAAGATTTGAATGATAATATGAACATAAAATAAGCAAATAAAAGGCTGAAATTAAAATAGAAAATTATATGGAATAGAATGAAGCTTTTGGAGTTCCTCTTCCAAGCTTTGGCAACCTGCAAATCTGTAAACCCTTGCTACACAATGAAGCACGAAGGTGAGATCTTTTAAAAATCCTACAAAATACTTTGCAAACACTAATAAAAGCAAATCACATAAACCTATAACAATACTACTACAGATTTATCCCTACCAAAATACTTTGCTTAGGGTTCTTCAAGTAAAACAATGTGGAACAAAGATAAACAAAATCTACAATGTTACCTTATCAAGAGAAAATACCATACAAGAGAACCAAGAATACACCAAGAGATCCTCCAAAGTTTCACTTTATTACTCCAAGAAAGGTTACCAAATGACGCTAAAAATCACAAGAGAAAATGGGAGAGAATGAGAGAGAGTGGGGAGAGATTTTGGCATAATAGAGTTGCTGTGAAAAAATAATGACAAAATGAGGAGGGAGGGATTCCTTTTATATGAGGGAGAGAGGAGAGACCTCACTTGGATGAGTTACAAGTGTCACCCATCCAAGAGAGAGAGAGAGAACAAGTCAACGAAGAGACATTTTTAGGGTTTTGGTAGTGAGTTACGGTTTGAGGAGTGGGATGTGAAGGGGGAAAACCCCTTTTGACTTGTCACGGGGGGTTATTCTAAGTATATTTTTACTTTTCCAACTTAGTAAATTCAATATAAAACATTTCCCCACTTCTTTTCTTGACTTTAGACACTTTTACAATTTTTGGCTTTTTACCTTAACCAATTATTTGCCGACTTTTGACTGACTTGGACTCCTCATGGGCAATGACCTAGAAAAACTTGTTCAATTGAGTTGAAACTTGGTCCAAGGGTGTAGGGGGTCATAATACATTTTATTTGAGTACTCACACCTCTATACAAAATCCACAATGACCAAATGTTTACATTTTTCATAAAAAATAATTAAAATTTCCAATTTACGAAAATTTTTAATTATTAAAAAATCCTATCAAAACCTAACAGAATTATGCAATACTCTAGGAGATGTCTAGCATGGTAATTTACAACATCTTTAAACCTTAGTCACCCATTGGGATCGATCATTAGAATTCCTTTCACCACTTTGGAGGATTATTGAGTGAAAAACTCAAGGGTAATTAAAATCGCTGAAAAACAAGATTAATTACTTGAGGAAAAAACAGTCGATGAAAGGAAATCCCTAATGATAAATTCCTAGGCAACTAATTATAACATATTACAAAATTATCCCATGCAAGGGAGCGAGCATTCCATGTACATATAAATAAGTGTTGGGGAATTTTTTTCCCTTCTGAGCCACAAGTCTTCAAACTTGTTGCACCACAAGGCACATATATTCATGGTACACGATGTTGACACCTAGTGGAAATAGGTGGTAAGCATCTGGCTCCACATGGGGACATGTTCTTGACATTTTAGAAGGAGAGCATGCGAGAACCTCATAATCTGCAAAACAAAGTTCTCACCAATAACCAACATAAGTACATGTGTGAAAAGAATAAATAATAATCAAATAAATGAAATGATATTGACAATAATCAAATAAATGAAATGACTATACAATGAACTATATACATAAACTAAATAATGACAAAACTGAAAGAATCAAAAGAGAAAGGTTAGAGATACGTTATAAAGGGTGTCCCTTTGGACACCAAATGGCTCATCACTTGAAAATAGCTTGAGTTGTTGTCCATTCCTTGGTATATTCATGGGCTCACCATCCAAGTAGATGAGGTAGAAAGAATTAGGACTTGATATTTTCCGGATCATGTATGGACCCAACCATAAGCTGTCAAACTTTCCATGTTTGCCTGGTTTTTCTCTGCCTTTATCCCATAATAACATTGTATCCCCTACTCTGAAATCCCTTTGTCTTGCTGATTTATCAAATGCCCTTTTGATCTTTTCCTTATTTCTAGAATTTTGATCATAAGCATTTCTTTTGTTTTCATCCAACTCAATCATCTGTGTAATCATGTTCTGAAGTGAAATCCTGAAGTAACCCATATGGTGGAATCTTGAGATGTATTGGCAATCTAACATCCAAACCATATACCATTTCAAATGGAATTTTCCCTCTTGAAGCCTTTTTTGTTATTCTATCTACCCATAATGAATATTTGATTTTACTACTATCCCATAATTTCTTGTTTTCTCCAACAATTTTCTTAACTATGGTCATTAGATTTTTATTACTTAACTCTTCTTGACCATTTAATTGAGGATAATAATATGATGAATGGGACAAGTTAATTCCATATATAAAACAGAAAAGGACATCTCTACTGAGCAAAAGGCTTTTGCATTATCTGTTACTATTTTTTAAGGCACGCCGAATCTAGTTACTATCATGTCTTCAAGAAAATCCATAACCAAAATTTCGGTTGTTGATTTAGTAGGGATGGCTTCAACCCATTTAGTGAAGTAATCTATAGTTGTTAACACCCATGAATAACCATTACTTAACTTATCATTAAACTTTCCTATGAAGTTCAAACCCCATCGCTAAAAAGGGGCTTCAACCACCACTGGCTATAAAGGGAGGGCAACTAACTTTTGCTTTATAGTGAAAAGATGACAATGATCACATTTTTTTACAATTTTATGAACATCTAAAAATATTGTGGTCCAATGATATCCGACTCTAAGGATTTTGTGTAACTCCTTTTGGAACAAAGGAGCTAACATGGGATTAATTTGTCTCAACTTTTGTCTAAACGACTTAGTTTCTTCCTTCAAAGGAATGGTATGTTGAATTGCATCCTCCCTATAGACCTTAATCTCATCATAGGTAAAATCCAAAACATCCTTATATTCTCTTAGTAATTTTATTATTTCTTCATTTTCTTCTTTAGGTTTTCTTTTTCCAACTTTCACCATTCTAGGCTCTTCATTAGATCCAATGTTTACTTCTATATGATCAACTGGTTTTGTACATGTTTCTTCCTTTGGTTTGTGACCATCTTACCTATCAAATAGTTGTTCTTGTGCAACAAGGATTCTAGGGATTGGGTTAATTTTCTGATCATTTTTTGTATAATGACACCCTTCTTCTTTTTCACTAGTATGGAAATCAGAAAATTCTTGTATGTTGTTTAAGAACTTAATGACCTCCTTATCATCATCAAATATTTTCAAATGATTCACAATATCGAGAACTGAAGGCCTAAATATGACTTCTACCTTAACATTTTCATGCATTAATTCTTGGGAGAGTTGAAGAGTAGAAGCAACCACAACAACCTCATCTGCTGTAAAATTCTTATCTCTAGGAATAACAACAAGGTCTAAGGCATCAAAATTCTCCATGGTGTCCTATATTTCATTCCTATGTCTTCTTAGCCTTTCATATTTGCATGCAAATTTATTCTTAAGTTGAAGGATAACCAAATCTGAATCCCCTTTTATGTTTAAACATTTGATAACCATATCCTTGCAAGTTCTAGACCAATCAACAAATCCCCATATTCAACTACATTGTTAGTAGCATCAAATTCCAACCTATATGAAAATTTATATTCTTGTCCAGAAGGAGATTCAATGACTATGTCGACACCCTTCCCTAATCTAGAAAATGCACCATCAAAATGCATGTACCACACTTCATTAATTCTTTCCTCCTTAGTTTCTTCATCTATGAGCTCTAAAGAGTTAGACAAAATGACATCATTCCCAAAGTCATCTTATTTATACTTTAATTCATTCTTGGGGTTCCTTGGGTCTTCTACATGATACCTCCTTTCCAATTCTCAGTTTAATCTAAACATGGCTCCATCTAGCGTGGGAATGGTGGCATAAGTTAAATACATCTGTATATTACCCCCCAAATATGCAGTTGTTTTTCTTGAGAGAAACATACCCCAAGCATCAGGCACATCAATCACCACAATGTCCATTTCAATTAGAATATCAAGGAAGGAAACCAAATGCACTTGTAAGTTCTTTATCAACCCATGCACCTCAATCATTTTACTATCCATGACAAAATTGTTATGGTAAGGCCTTGAAATCCTTAAGTTTAATTGTTTCGTTACTCTCTCAATCATAATATTTGAACTAGCTCCTGAATCAAGCATGCAATTGTGAAGAAGATGGTTGTTCACAAGTAACAAAAGGAAAAATGGTTGACTCTTTTTATTTCCCCTATCCCAATTTTGCAAAACCACAGGTGCATCCTGGTAAGATATAACTTGTGGCTTGTCAATATTAGTTTGGGGAGGATCTTCTATAGCCTTGAGTTGTTTCCCCTTTTGAGATGGAATCTTCATAATTTCTGCTACAGGAATCAACATTTTTGCATTATTCAACCATCCTCCTAAGTCAATATTTAATCCTACATTTGTAGGAACATTTGATTTAGGAGGGGGAGGATGTACCTTAGAAGCACTTGTTTGAGGTTTGTCTTGATTTCTGTTTCCATTCCTTTGATAAGTCAAGCCTCTATATCTAGCCATTTCTGTCACTGGCTTGGGAGTAGGCTTAGGACCACTTTTTTTTGTTACTTTGTCCACAATTTCATTCATGTAGCTTACCTCCCTACTATGCTCCATTAATTCCATCCATTCATTCATGCCCACCTTATATTAATGACCAAGCATATTAACTTGCTCATTTTTTGATTTAGAGGACTCTCCTTCATCACAATTTTGAAGAAAGATTTGGCAAGTTGATTCTTCATGAAATTTCCCACAAGGCCTACAATATGGGATAACTTGGTGGTCAACCAAATTAGTAGACTCAAAAGGATTTGGGGGCCTTTGCTCTTGTAGTGGAGGTCTATTTTGCCATTTATCATTTGAATTATGATGAGATCTGTTAGCTTAAGCCCTTTCCATGGCCACAAACCTATTTTGCATGGTTGTCATTTGATTAGCATGTTCTCTCATTTGATTAGCTTGGTTAATCTCCATTTACTTAATTAATTGGGTGATTTCCTTGATGCCATCATTAGAATATTCTTGATTTTCAACTTTCTTCTTCTTCTCCTCATTGGTTTTGGAAGAAGTTCCCCTTGAGAAACCATGAATATTTGACTTCCTAGCATCTTGCATATTCTTATCTATTTTGATGGCATACTTTTGTGCATACTTTAGAGTTGTTGGCTCTTTGTCCCTTAATTGATATATGATTTCTCCCTCAAAGGCTTCCATATAATGAATTAAGATTGAAGCATCAATAGGCTTAATAGTTTGAGGGAGGCTCTTAACCAAGCCATTAAATCTTTTAATGACTTCCTCCATTGTTTCATTTTCCTTCTTTTGACTAGAGTTAAGGGTAACCAATAAATGACGGTCTTCCTTCTGATCACCCCATCTTTCATTGGAGGCTTTTGTGATTTTTTGCTAAAGTGTTGAATTTGTTAGGATCCTTTTTCGAGAACCATTATACTGCATCTCCTTTCAGAGAATACACAAAAAAAACCCATCTTCACATCTTCACAATTGTGACCATTGTTGAAATTCAGGATGCGAGTCTTGGCACTAACAACATTGTTTCCCTGAAAAGCAGGCAATTTCTCAATAACTTTGTCAGGAATAGGATAAGGATAACCTTGAATATTAGCAAAATTACATGGCCTCAATGGATCACCCATAGTTGTTGTAGGATTATTATGTACAAACAAGAGATGTATATCAGAGATTGCTTCTTCTCCAAGACTTTCAAGGAGCCTACGAGGAGCTAGTCTGTTTATTCTCCTCCTATACACCCTTTTAGGTTTAGGAAGATAATCAACCAACCCTTGCGGGTTGCTCCTGGTAGGATACCTCAAGTAATGATTAAGTAGAGTCTCCACTTGGGGATTAAGCAATGTCTAATAACAAAACTCAAGTTACGATAAAATTTAAGGGACAAATTTATTACTTAGCTTTTTAAAGAATTAATTAAATTTTGTCAATCAACCAAGGATAAGAGACTTATCCCCGACAATGACACCAAATATGTTTCCGTCCTAATACACAACTGCAAATGTGGAGAAGTATCCAACCCACTTCTTGGAGGCACAAACCTAAATCCAGACCCACCATCACCTCAATTTGGACTCCTTCCGTCTAGGCTCATTCCTAGGGAAGCCAAGGGGTGGTAGACCCTATTAAACTATGTGAAGGTTTATTAAATTTCTAGGAGTTAATTGAATTTTTGATTAGTGTTACCCAACCCAATGAAAATCAATCAATGCAATATGAAATCTTTTAATGACAAGCAAACCTTTATTTTATAAACAATTAGACCAATGCCTAAATATTATTAAATTCCACTTATTGAAGAAATATTCACAAAAAGGTATCTTTACAACTTGAAATAAAAAATAAATTTGTCCACACAATGATTCACAAAATAACTTTACACATAAACAATTACTTCCCAAAGAATTAAATAATGCTTGACTAATAAATAAAGAATAATGTAAATGACTTGCAGAAAATAAATGGAATGTAAATTCTTGAAAATGAATTATTGAAATAAAAATTAAAAGTGTTTTAGGTTGCTTTTAGTTAATTTTAAGTTTCTTTTTAACTTAGTAGTTTAGATGTGAGGAGTTGCAAGCCTAAGCTATGTGACTACCCCAAGTCCTTATCCCTTAGCCAAGAGGAAATGTTGGGTGCTCAATAAGAAGAACACCAAGGTTCTCCCCTAGCTCCACAGATCAAGTCCAAAGTGCTTGGTCCCTCAACAAGGAGGTCACTTAGTGCCGTGAAACTGTCCACGACTTCATCCCCTTCTAGCCTCCACAAGTAACATTATTTTAGTGGCCAAACAATAACATAAATGGATGCCTAATTAAACTATCCACTCAATCCTTTGCCCTTTCTTATTACCCAAGATCCACAAAGTGGTAAGGGGAGGGAATACGGGGAAAAAGTGAGGTAAATTTTATTTACTTTGCAAAATAAAAGGAAACTTTAAACACTAGCCAACATGATTTTGTAGGATGGCATAGCCACACATGCAAGGTGTGGGCAATCAAAGATTAATTAAAATAGACAACTTAAACACATTAACCACACTACTTTGGCAGAAGGTGGAGGGCAAAGCTTTCTGATTTTGTGGCAAAGCTGGAAAAAATTAATAAAAACAAAAAATCAGAAAAAATTTCTAATCCTAGCCAGCATGATGGTAGAGCCAAGCACAATGCAAGGTGTGGGAAAACCATTAAAATTAGTTTACAGGTTTTAAACTTTGAAAGAAAAAGAAAGTGCAAGCCTAAGAGACTCTTTTGGGCTGCTTATAATAGTTTTAGAAAGTGAGAGAGAGAGGGGGGGGGGCTTTGCACCAAAGCTTATAGAATTTTTCTTCAGCTTTAGGAAGCCAAATTTGGGCAACACCTTCCTTTTAAATGGTGAAAACCTGCATAAATCAAAGAACAAAGCTTGCTGAAAAATGTTAAAAATCACCACAAAATGTTAATTTTGAGTTAACATATGTACATAAATATTTACAAAACAAATATGAACTTAAAGATTGAATTTTTTTATCAAGATTTGAATGATAATATGAGTAGAAAACAAGTAAATATAAGGTTGAAATTAAAACATAATTATATGGAATAGAATGAAGCCTTTGGAGTTCCTCTCCAAGTTTTGGCAACCTGCAAATCTGTAAACCCTTGCTACACAATGGGGCAAGAAGGTGAGATATTTTAAAAGGCCTACAAAATACTTTGCAAACACTAATAAAAACAAATCACATAAACCTATAGAAATACTACTACATATTTATTCTTAGAAAAATACTTTGCTTAAGGTTTTTCCAGTAAAACAATGTGGAACAAAGATAAACAAAATCGGCAATGTTACATTACCAAGAGAAAATACCATACAAAATAACCAATAATACACCAAGAGAACACCAAAGAACACCAATATATCCTCCAAAGCTTCACTTTATTACTCCAAGAAAGGTTACCAAATGGCACCAAAAATCACAAGAGAAAATGGGAGAGAATGAGAGAGAGTGGGGAGAGATTTTGGCATAATAGAGTTGTTGTGAAAAAATGATGAAAAAATGAGGAGGGAGGGCTTCCTTTTATATGAGGGAGAGATGATAGACCCCTCTTGAATGAGTTATGAGTGTCACCCATCCAAGAGAGAGAGAACAACTCAAGAAAGATATACTTTTAGGGTTTTGGTAGTGAGTTAGGGTTTGAGGAGTGAGATGTGAAGGGGGAAAACCCCTTTTGACTTGTCATGGGGGGTTCTTCTAAGTGGATTTTTACTTTTCCAACTTAGGAAATACAATATAAAACATTTCCCCACTTCTTTTATTGACTTTAGACACTTTTACAATTTTTGGTTTTTTACCTTAGCCAATTATTTGCTGACTTTTGACTGACTTGGACTCCTCATGGACAATGACCTAACAAAACTTGTCCAATTCAGCTGAAACTTGGTCCAAGGGTGTAGAGGGTCATAATCCATTTTATTTGAGTACTCACACCCCTATACAAAATCCACAAGGACCAAATGTTTACATTTTTCATAAAAAATAATTAAAATTTCCAATTTACGAAAAATTTTAATTATTAAAAAATCCTATCAAAACCTAACTAAATTCTACAAGACTCTATGAGATGTATAACATGGTCATTTACAACATATTTAAACTTTATTCACGCATTGAGATCAATCATTAGAACACCTTTCACCACTTTCGATAATTATTGAGTGAACAACTCAAGGGTAATTAAAATTGTTGAAAAGCGAGATTAATTACCCGAGGAAAAAAAAAACTTGATGAAAGGACTTCCATGATGATAAATTCATAGGCAAATAATGCTAACATATTACAAAATTATCCCGCACAGGGGAGCAAACATTTTGTGTACATAGAAAGAAGTGTTGGGGAAAAAATTGCCCTGCTGAGCCATAAGTCTCCAAACATGTCGCACCACAAGGTACATATATTCATGGTACATGATGTTGACACCTAGTTGAAATAGGTGGTAAACACCTCCAAATTGGCCACTTGATGAAGATGTGCCTGTTGTTATCGGCAGGCGTTGAAGGACGTGGGAAAAATTCTTCATGATTTCATCCCTCTGTCATGTGAGAGCTTGCTCAAGCAACATATTAAGAGATTCTTATGCTTCGTCGTTTTTTTTCTTCCTCCATGGAGAGTTTCTCCGACGTGCGAGAGTGATTTTGCTCAAGAGAGACAAGCTCAAGACCCAACTTTCTATACTTATACCTCGACGGGGACATGCATTGAAAAATGACCAAGAGAAGTTTGCTCTGATACCACTGATCCAGATTATTTTCGGCACGAAATGAGAGTGGAGATATAATAAAAAAATGTACATAGATATATCATATATCCAATAATATAACAAAGATATATAAGAGATATAACGATAAACATAGAGATACAATAATACACAATTTCTATTAATGAGTGAAATATACAGAACTGCAAAATTATAGAGTGAAAGACTCGCTAGAATGGTGGAAACTTATATTTGAGAAGAGATGTGATGGTTACACTCATTCGCAAGAAGATGATTGTTACAATGAGGCCCCAAAGGCCTTTTTAACATAAAGAAAATCCAAAACCCTAACCATAGAAGATGAAAAGCCAACAATTTTGTGGACCTCGTTTTGGCTAGTTTTGTGTATCAACTTCTAGGGGGTGTAACTTTGACATATGATCTTCGTTTGTGGCACACGATAGCTCGTTGGAAAGGTGTCGAAAAATCTTGTTTAGGTCCTCAAAATGGCCCGAAAGTTTAGGAACCGAAAAACTGCTAAAAATAGTAATTTGTCAACAAACTGTTTTGAACTAGTTGGAATAGGTGGGTGGCCACCGTATCCACCTGGATCAAATTGTGACGAGTCAATGGAAGAGGTGGGTGGAAAATGATATCCACTTGAATTATTATGTGTGTGATACATATGAGATATTGGCTATTGAAGCTAGAAAGCTTGGGAAGAAGGCCATTGTTAGGACACTGGAACCCTATGATTGTCGCAGGTTACAAACTACCAATGGATGTCTGGTGGTCAGTTGGCACTCTCCTTGCATGTGAAAGCCTTAGAAAGATGGATTTCCTGAGGGGTTGTGTAGCAATGAAGCAGATGCATGAGCCTATAGGGTGAGTATAACAAGGAATATGCAACTCAAGAATGCATATGGAATAGTGGTTGGAATCATGAGGGTGTGTGAAAAAGGACAGAGTTGAATTCTTGGTCATAACAATTTTGTGAAATAGAGAAATAACAATATAGATAAGGATTGGTTTATGATTACAAAATTATTTTTGAATACTTGTTGCATTACGAAGTTCATAACTCCTGCGAATAATATAATTGTTATATGATAATGTCTATAACATATGTTTTTCTGAAGGATACTATAGGAACAACTGAAGAACAAAGACATGGAATAAGTAATGTCTAGTGGACTCTCAAAAGAAGAAAAGTGGAGCTAAATGATGCAATGTGGGAGGCACATATGCAACTATTTGAAATTTTGGAGATTCCATTCTCATTGTTGGAGCTCCTAAAGCCACAACTTTGAAACTTCCTATCCAACCTTGTGTTGGAGCCCTGGAGGGAAGTGGTATAGCATGATGGATTGTGGTGTAGAGAAGGGGGTACACTTCCTTGGGTTATGTAGTTTGAGGGGAATGAGAGCCCATTGGTTGGAATTGTTGTGGGAATTGAAAAATTGTGAAAGTTTTTGTAGCTAGAATTCCTAGAGATGGAACTCTAAGAATTCCTGGTCGGTCTGTACTGGAGGCCTAGAGGGAAGTGGTATAGCCTGAGGGACTACGGTGCAGAGAAGGGGGTACACTTCCTTGGGTTGTGCTAACTAAGGGGAATGAGAGATTGTTGGTTGAAATTGTTTCAAAAATTATAAACTGTCAAGTCATGATGTATGGTTTTTAGGGCGGAGTACCTATGTATATGTGTCTTTGTTGAGGTGCCTATGGATGCATGTTTTGTGCTAGAGTGCCTATGTGATATTAGGCCAGAGAGTTTGTATGATAATTAAGTTTGTAGAGCCTTGCATTGTAATATGTATGTGTGCATGTATGGTGATGTGCATTGAGGATAGTGAAAAAATAAGGGGGAGGGGATGTAACATCCCTAGTTTTAATCCCCGTGAATTTTAATGTAATTATGAAATTGGGATTTAGGCTAGTGAGCCAATATGTTTTGGTCTAGAGATATTGTATTGATCAATATGGCTAAGGGTCGAGCTATGTAAATCGTATAATAAAATTATTAATTAAAATACATCATTGGATATGATACGAGAGGGATCATAATGATGGGGGGCTATGATTCTACAAGAGAGGGGGCTAAAGGGTGGTCCAAGGGAAAACCCATGCTATTTTCCTAAGTTATGGAGTCGTTTCCATCTAATCCCTCTTTGACTTATTGGACACTCAATCATTGAATTCATGTAAGAGGTTGGGTGAGGGAGTCAACTCACCTAGTTTGGCAGCATGGGCTGAGTATAAGCAAGTATGGGGGTAAGTTTGAGAGTCAAGCAATCCTTTTGGGGAAGAGTGAGAGTCAAGAAAGCATGGGAGAAGAAGAAAATTCGAGTAGGAAGAGGGTCAATTTTTTAGAATGTTGATTTTTGGACAATAAGAGAGAGCTAGGTGCTAGAAAAACAACACCAACCCTGTTGTATATGAGAACAACCATGAGAGGCCCGAGTTTAATGCTAGAAATGAATGTTGTGTGCCTATAATGTAGGATGTGTTCCTGTAAATGTATTTCATGTTGAAGAAATTGCTTAAGAGCCTTGAGAAGGTTGTTGTGAACACTCATGGAACAACTGAGAATTTTTGGAGTCCCCCACTAAGATATTTCCTAGCCAACCGTGAGTTGGATACCTAGAGGGAAGTGGGATAGCATGAGGGACTATGTGGTAGAGAAGGGGATCCAATTCCTTAGGTTGTGCAAGTCGAGGGGAAATAGCACCAATGGATTGGAATTGTTGTTGGAGTGATAAATATGGGTATTCGGTTGTTGCGTGTGGACAATGGAAAACCAAGAGAGTAGATCCTCCTTGTGGACTCATAGGCTTAGATCAAGGGTGGCCTGTTGTTGAGAGAAATGAAACAACATAGCCTATATTTGGAAGGAACGTCCTCCATATGCAACTAGTTGGTGATTTACCAAGAGATAAGTGTTTTGTGATATTGCTTATGTTTAATTATGTTGTGTATATGTTTTATTTAAATGTTGAATGTTGTGTGTGGATTAATTATCTGCATTCGAGATTTTTAATTTGTTAGTTTCATGAGCTTGTATGTCACGAGGTCCATATTTCCACATATTAAATTGGTATCAGAGTTATGCTAAGTTATTTTTTGTATTTCCCGTGGAAAAAAAAAAGTTATTTTTTTGTAGTAACGTGGCCTAGCAAGGGAGATGGGCACATTACAATTGATGTCCCAACCCTTGATTGAGGGTTTAATTAACCATTTTCAAGACCTCAATTGAGAGTTTGTCAGATCTAAACACAGTAAGCTGTTTTTTTAATGAAATTTTATTTTCAGATATTTTCATTAAATTATGCTTTACTAATGTATTCATTTTGTTTTTATGTTATAGGGGGTGAAGTGTGCTCAAGAGTTGAGTGAAAATGCTTTGGAACGTGTGAGAAGACGTGTTTATGAATATGACACTCAATCAAAGAGAAAAAAATCTGCATTAAAAAAAAATGTTCACAAGAAAATCATTAAGGACAAAAATTGGAGTATGCTACGTAAAATGTTTAATAAGTCACCCCCGGTAAGAGCTATTCAAATTTGTAATTTTTTTTGTTGGATACGAATTCAATACTACATGGTAATTAATAAAATCCCTTTTTTTTAGCATCTTTTTCTTGCAATAGAAAAATTTGTCTACCTCCTCCCAATGTAAAGAGGATGATACCTTATCTATTGAAGAATCACCCAGTGTACATTTTGTAAGATACCACATGTTTTGTTACATAATTCTACAAAAAACTAAATGAAAACCCTTTTATTGACATATTGTTTGACAATGGACGTATTTATTTGAATATATGCAGGGAAACATTGTATCTATTGGTGATCCATCTTCATCAAATATGGAGGAAAGGGTGGATGGAGGTGTTAAATATGGGGAAG
The DNA here is from genome assembly GCA_000966675.3 of Picea glauca. Classification (NCBI taxonomy): domain Eukaryota; kingdom Viridiplantae; phylum Streptophyta; class Pinopsida; order Pinales; family Pinaceae; genus Picea; species Picea glauca. The sequence goes on along the minus strand of JZKD02S1806901.1, from coordinate 657,443 downwards.
GAATGAGTCAAATTCCTATTGTTGGGGAACATGTTGAAACTCCTTTTAATTCACCAAAGTTTGATACTTCTGCTGACCAAATTTCAAACCCATTATATGACAAGACACCAGACGTTGTTGTTGAACAAAATCAGATATTTGATAGTATTGACAACATTCATTGTTTTGAGCAAAGTTCAAAGGCTTTGTATGATAAGACACCAAACACCATCAATGAAGAAAACGAGAAATTTCATACTGATGCCACTATTCAGTGTTCTTATGGGAAATGCTCTAGGCCAATATTTGATATGACACCAGACAATGTTCCTTTAGGCCCACCAAATTTTGATAGGACTCCCATGGGATTAGATGATCCAATTGATTTTTCAGTGAACTTGCATCCATCTTCTTATAAATGTGGTGAAGATCCAAGAAAAATTGTCCTTGATGGGAAAGTAACAACTGTGTTTATTGAAGACGATCACAATGATGGAGAGGACATAACTATGGTAAGTCATGGAGATGTAAAAAATGTGGTAAATGAGGATGATATTAGAGAATCCTCTATGCTGGAAAAAACAAATATGCGCACAAATACATGCAACAGGGGTCGCAAAAGGACCTTTCTCACCCTAGATGAAGTAAAGGGTGGAAAATCCAATTATTGTCACCCATCATTCTATTCACAATCTATTTCCCAAACAAAGAGGACACACACATACACTATAAGGAAAAATAGGTGTGAACTCTTCTTGTTGACACTTTATAATATCTATCAAGTTTTTCACATTTAAATATATTGTTTTTTGTTGATGGATTATAATATCTATACTATGTTTAAAATGAAGTTATTTTTTTTGTATTCAAGTATGTTTTATGTTTCTTTGACAGGTAACACTTGCAACAACCACACTTGTATCCTCATTTATTTTTTAAGGGGATACCTACGGAGAATGTTTATAGAGGATGTTCCATCCTTCATATTTGGAGTACTTGCTTGGATTTTCCTGGGAGTTGCTAACACTGATAATATTCTCTATCATGATGAGTTTACAGAGTATACAAAAAAATACCCTAAGAACTTTAGATATGATACTCCATTGAGTAGAGAGAATAAGAACAAAATATGGGGCAAGATGCATATACAAGACAAGGTTGAGTATAATGATGAAATTTTGGAGCTTTTGGATAAGGAAGCTCATATCTACTTCTATGTATTGAAGGGCATGATGCTTGGAATTCAATATACCTTAAAAATAGTTGCAGAAGAGAGATGATAAAGTTGAGATGAGAGAATTTCCACTTAACTGTGTTGCACTTTAATGATGAGTCGTTTCAATTTATACATTGATGAACAACTCCTAAGCAAGTCAACTTCATAATTTTGAGTGCTCTCAGAAGTTTCAGATCCGTTCCATTATTAGTAGTCACTGGTAAGACTAGTTTGTTTTTCACAAACATTTGGGCACTTCTAAAATTTGCATATCTCTATTGGATATCATAACACTTGAAGCATCAAATGGTAATATTACATTTTGTTTAGAAATCTTAGGTATAACTCAATAGATTTTGCAACAAATTTTATGCTTCATGTGTGTTGTCCCTTGGACTTTTGAATTCATATATTTTGCAAATGAAATTGTGATGTCTGTAATCAGATTTTCTCTGAAGTTTTGAGTTGTAGGCTTTAGAGACAACAGTTGCAACTTTTTTCCAATGATGAATGAACTATGTAGGATATGGAACTGCGTAACTTTAATGGAAATAAAATCAATTAAATTTAAATAGAAAATAACAATTTCATGTGCACCCGCTCAATGAGAAATAATAAAAGGGATTTAGGGAACATCTAAGATTAAAAATAGAAAAATAGGTTGGAATGTGATGAATAATCTCTATTTTGAATTTTAAATAAATAATTGCTTGTACACGGAGTGACACGTGTGTGGGTGAAAACTATGCATTTAGTAATTAAAATAATTGGCATTTTGCATGAGATAGACAAATAGCATGTCCCTCAAAGGCTGTGTAAAAAAGGAGGATTGGGCTTAAGAGCTCACATTTGCACCCTAATGCTGGATGGATGTCATAATGCTTAATTTTTTTCATGATGAACTGGTGTTGAGTTTCGTATCAAGGGTCATTGGGGAAGAAGAGTTGGTGTTGAGTTTGGTGTCAAGAGTCATTGGGAAATAAGACTACATGTTTAGAAGTTGGTCGGATTGTCAAATGATAAGGTACATTTATATTTGGCAAAGGGGAATTAGAGATAGTACTTGAAACAAACTTGGAATTGAATAACCATAGAATTAACATATATTTTAAGAGTTAAATTTGCTTGAGAAAAATTGTGAAACACACTTTCATTTTCATTTCTTATTTTTCTGCATGGGACAAAGAGGCATGCATTGGTCTACCCATACAAATGTAGGATTTGTGCAAGAAAATCTAAATTTTGGCTAGAAATAGTAACGGTTTTTCTATGAATGTTCTTCTTTTATAAGTTGTTTTCTTTAGATATTGACCGATTGAACTGAACATGTCTCTAAATGTCCTGTATCAAGCGTACCATGAATGAAAAAAGGAATCAAGATCCAGTGACAAAATTTAATCCATTTGAGATTTGAGATTTTGGCATGTTAAACATACCCGTGGTACTTTCAAACTTGCCAGATATCTCAGTATTCTCGTAGTGATGAACATTCCCAAAGAAACTGGTGTAACGGTATTTCACCACATTATATATACAGTTTTAACATTTATATGCGATCGAATTATTTTGATTCCACCATATCGTTGAACAACTCTATGGTTTCGTAATGTATTCGTTATTTTTGGTTTGTTTTTGGATTGGTTTTTAAATAGGTGAATTTGAAATGAAATTTTATATTATCTTATATGATTTTATATGATTTGTAAAAGTATGTTTTGGTAAAATGGATAAATGTATAGCATAACAAAATTTGAAATTTTAAAACAGAGTAATTTTAGTTTTTAATTTCACAACATTATTATGAAATTTTAAAACAGAGTAATTTTAGTTTTTAGTTTTTAATTTCAATGACATCAATCAATCAAATCATTGGCATAAATGACAACATGATCCAACATAATTGTGACCTGTGGAACTGTGACCTTTGGAACTATGGCCTCTGGAACTATGAACTCTTGAACTGTGGCCTCTGGAACTATGACATATGGAACCATGACCTCTGGAACTATGACCTCTGGAACTATGACCTATGGAATTGTGAGCTCTGAATCTATGCCCTCTAGAACTGCCTATGGAACTATGGCATGTGGAACTGTGACCTATGGAACTAAGACCTGTGGAACTGTGACTTATAGAGCTACGCCCTCTGAAACTATGACCTCTAGAAATATGACCCGTGGAACTATGACCTGTGGAATTATGACCTCTAGAGCTACGCCCTCTGGAACTATGAACTCTATAACTACACCCTTTGGAACTATGACCTGTGTAACTGTGACCTCTGGAACTATGCCCTCTAGAACTATGACCTCTTGAACTACGCCCTTTGGAACTATGACCTCCAGAACTATGACCTCTGGAACTACTCCCTCTAGAACTATGACTTGTGGAACTGTGATCTCTGGAACTGTGACCTCTGGAACTACGCCCTATGGAACTATGACCTCTTGAAATACGCCCTTTGGCACTATGACCCTTGGAACTATGACCTATGGAATTGTGACCTCTAGAGCTACACCCTCTAGAACTACCTGTGGAACTGTGACCTCTATAGCTATGCCATTTGGCACTATGAACTCTAGAACTACGCCCTCTAGAACTATGACCTGTGTTACTATGACCTATGGAATTCCGACCCATGGAATTGTGACCTCTAGAGCTACGCCCTATGGAACTATGACCTTTGGAACTATGACCTCTAGAACTACACCCTTTGGAACTATGACCTGTGGAACTGTGACCTTTGGAACTACGCCCTATGGAACTATGACCTCTTGAACTATGCCCTGTGGAACTATGACCTGTGGAACTATGCCCTGTGGAACTATGACCTCTAGAACTACGTGCTCTGGAACTTTGACCTGTGGAACTACGCCCTCCAGAACTATGACCTTTGGAACTATGACCTCTTGAACTGCACCCTCTAGAACTATGACCTATGGAACTACGCCTTTCAGAACTATGACCTCTTACACTACGCCCTATGGAATTAAGACCTCTGGAACTACGCCCTGTGGAACTATGACCTCTGGAACTATGCCCTCTGGAAGTGTGACCTTAGGAACTATGACCCGTGGAACTATGACCTATGGAATTGTGACCTCTAGAGCTACGCCCTCTAGAAATACCCGTGGAACTATGACTTGTGGAATTGTGACTTGTGGAACTGTGATCTCTAGAGCTACGCCCTCTAGAACTATGACCTTTGGAACTATGACCTCTAAAACTACGCTCTCTGGAACTATGAACTCTAGAACTATGCCCTCTGAAACTATGACCTTTGGAACTATGACTTGTGGAACTATGATGTTAAGAAACAAAGACTAAATACAAAAGCACCCCAACAGATATAGAAGAACAATATAGAAAAACAAAACTTTATTATATCAAACCCTTGAAGTAGGGCAACACCATACAATGGATCCTATTATGGAAGGGATCCTCTCCTGTTCACTTGCCTCTTCGAGGGGGCATCCTCCTATTGAGCTTCAGCTCCAAA
>JZKD02S1806901.1:594503-623634 GCA_000966675.3 Picea glauca | reverse complement strand
TAGAGAAGGAAGAAAATGATTTTTAGGAGCGCGTGCGTGCTTGTTTGAATTCAATTTTTTTGGATTGACAAGGTGTATGTTGACTTGGTTGGCTCAGATTTAGGTTTGTGATGACAAACCTAGTGGTTTGGTCTACAAATTCATTAAAACCTCCATTTTTGTGAATACCCCTCTATATCTCTGTCTTTGACGTTATTTTTCTATAGACTAAACAATTCAGTTGTTGACAGAATTGTAGACATAGATCGAGTCGACTATACAGATTTCAAATATATATATATATATATATATATATATATATATATATATATATATATATATATATATATATATTTTTTTTAAAATTGTTATTGTTTACTATTTTTAATATATTTTTGTCTTCACATGCATCGAAATCCTATAATACATACCTCTCTTATTTATGCCATAACTTTTTCTCGAATTAACCATTTCTCAAATGAGTTATATGCGGCACAAGAGGAGACCGATACCTACTATCTAAAAAAAATAAAAATTGTTTCGATCATTTTAAGACCCTTTTAGCATGCACGGACAAAATAAATTGTAATGCTACCACTATTAGAAAAAAACAAATTTGACCTAGTTATTCACAATGTCTATGAATAAAAGTTGTATATTTAGAAAGATAATTCAATTTCCTACCTTTCAACTTCTTACACCATATTCAAATTCATTGTAAAAGTACCTTGAATAATCCCTCCAAGTTAATATATTGTTGTTTTTCCAAGTTTGCATTGCCACTAATGCGTCATGAGAGACCATCATTAGCTTGTGCTCACTGTGTGGTTTGGATTGAAAATAAGGGGTAGGGATGTTGCCATGTTAGTGTTATATTAAATTAGATAACATTACATTAAACATTAAACAAAATAAAATCGACTAACCAAATAATTTTTTTTTACACACACCATTATATATTATACACATATATACGTATGTATATATGTAAAAAAAATATTAAACCACAGTAAATTCGTCTTAAACTTGGATAAAATATTAAACCACATTATATTTATTATTTAATATGAAATAATTAAATGAAATGATAAAAAAAGTACACCTTAATAAATTTGATCCCTCTCTATGCTTAATAGATCCGATTTTAAGATAGATCTACACGACGTTGTCTAGCTGTTCTACGAAATGCTTTTTTGTTGTTGTTTAAAATCCATTTTGAATGAAAAAATGGATTCAACATGGTGAAAAACACCCGGGACACTCCGATTATATAGAAATAATCACTCAAATATGCAGATCTAACAATTTACTACCAGATTTCGAGCTAATATACACAGAAAAATTGCTGAAAAAAATTGTCGGAAAACATTCATTTCGTAGAATGTTTAGACTACGACGATCTACACTAGTATAATGGAAACTAGATGATAATTTCTCTGGTTAAAATTTGATTTAATTGTTTATCAAATGAAAATTAAACCATAGGCTAACCAACTAACCTACTCCAATAAACTTTGTCAAAATAATAACTTACATAAATAATACTTGAATAATTTAATGATGAATTTTGAAGAGTTTTTTTTATTATATTTAAAGAGTAAAAGAGTAAAATGTGATTCATAACTTGCCATTTGTTTATGATCATTAATTCCATTTTTATTTCAATGCATCATCATCCATATAAAAGTCTTTAAATATGTGTTATATGATATTCAAAATATTAAAACAAAGTTTTCATGTACTTTGATTGATTAATTGTATTTCAATAAAATAATAGCTTACATAAATAATACTTGAATAATTTAATGATGAAATTTGAAGATTTTTTTTTTATTATATTCAAAGTGTAAAAGAGTAAAATGTGATTCATAACTTGCCATTTGATTATGATAATTAATTTCATTTTTATTTCAATGCATAATCATCCATATAAAAGTCTTTAAATATATGTTATATGATATTCAAAATATTAAAACAAAGTTTTCATATACTTTGATTGATTAATTCCATTTTTATTTCAATGCATAATCATCCATACAAAAGTTTTTAAATATGTGTTATACCATATTTAAAATATTAAAACAAAATTTGATTAATTCCATTTTTATTTCAATGCATAATCATCCATACAAAAGTTTTTAAATATGTGTTATACCATATTTAAAATATTAAAACAAAATTTTCATATATTTTGATTGATTAATTAATTTCAATGCATAATCATCTATACAGTTATATGATATTCAAAATATTAAAACAAAGTTTTCATGTATTTTGATTGATTAATTGTATTTCAATAAAATAATAACTTACATAAATAATACTTGAATAATTTAATGATGAAATTTGAAGATTTTTTTTATTATATTCAAAGAGTAAAAGAGTAAAATTTGATTTATAACTTACCATTTGATTATGATCATTAATTCCATTTTTATTTCATTGCATAATCATCCATATAAAAGTCTTTAAATATGGGTTATATGATATTCAAAATATTAAAACAAAGTTTTCATGTATTTTGATTGATTAATTGATTAATTGACAATAAAATAATAGTTTACATAAATAATACTTAAATAATTTAATGATGAAATTTGAAGTTTTTTTTTTTTTTTAATTATATTCAAAGAGTAAAATGTGATTCATAACTTGCCATTTGATTATAATCATTACTTCCATTTTTATTTCAATGCATAATCATCCATATAAAAGTTTTTAAATATGTGATATATGATATTCAAAATATTAAAACAAAGTTTTCCTGTACTTTGATTGATTAATTGTATTTTAATGCTTTATTGAAATTTTAATAATAATTGTATTTCAATGTTGGATTGAAATTTTAATAATAATTGCATTTCATTGCTTTATTGAAATTTTAATGATTATTAAAAATAATTTATTTCAAAGAGTAAAGTTATATAATTTTAAATAAAATTTGAAAATAAATTGAAAAAATATTTTGTGAAATTTAGTTTTTTATTTTATTTTTTATATAGTTTACTATTAATTATATTTCATTATTTATTGAGTTTCCATATACTTAATGCATTTTTAATAAGTATATGACACAATTTAATGGGCTCCAACCTTTTTAGTGGACACTTTACCCATCATTATAAGCAAAAAAATCTAAAAAATAATTAAAATAATAAATAATCACAAGTGTTAATCATTTTTCATAAAAGTATTTTCATAAGTGTTGAAACTCTTTTTCCTCAAGGATTAATCTTAATTTTTAATCCTATCAATTTGATTTATCTTAAATAATAAATCTAGTATCCACAAAAAAATTTGAAATTTCAATATTTTATACAAACTAAACAACATTATGACTATGACTAACTATAAAAACCTACAAACTCTATTAATTTCAATGTTTAAAACTCTATAAAACTTTTTCATATAATAACCATTGTAATTGTAATGATAGAAAACAAAACTTAGTGAGATGATGGCTTGAATATTTTTACACACTCTATTGATTTCAATGTTTAAAACTCTATAAAACGTTTTCATATAATAGCAATTGTAATGATAGGAAACAAAACTTAGTGAGATGATGGCTTGATGTGCATCGTATGTAGGACTGACTATTTATGGATTAATAGTTAATAACAATCAACGCATTTGATAGTTAATAACAATCAACGCATTTCATACAATCAATGCATTATTCATTAATCATACTAGATAGGTGATAGCTTGAATCACACCATGTGAAGGGTTGATTGAATATCCTGTATTTTAAATGTTCTAAGTTTTATTCGTTTATACAATCAATGCATTATTCATTAATCATATTAGATAGGTGATAGTTTGAATCTCACCATGTGAAGGGTTGATTTAATATCCTGTATTTTAATTGTTTTAAGGTTTTTTTTTTTTTTTTTAACAGATTTGTTCTGTTTGACTTGCCAGAAATGCAGGGAAAAAATGTTCTATATATATATTTGAGTAGTTAATTTCAACTGAAAAAACCAAAACATAAAATAGTTAGACAACCTGGAATGAATATTAACTTCATTGTAGTGAGACAACCTGGAATGCATATTGATTTCATTGTGTAAAAATCTAAGAGATTGCTCTTTCATACAATCAATGCATTCTTCATTAATCATACTAGATAGGTGATCGCTTGAATCTCACCATGTGAAAGGTTGACTAAATATTCAGTATTCTAAACGTTCTAAGTTTTTGTTTTTTTTAAGATTTTTTCTATTTAACTTACCCGAAATCTAGGGAGAAAGTAGCAAACATTACCTTTTCATATAATCAATGCATTTTTCATTGATCATTCTAGATTGCTTGAATTGTACAATATAAAAGGCTGATTGAATATAGCGTAGTCTAAACATTCTACCTTGTTTATGGTTTAAAAGTCTCAAATATTTCTCTTTCATACCATGAATGCATTCTTCATTAATCGTACGAAATAGGTGATCGTTTGTATTTCACTGAGTGGGACTAGTTGATGACTATTGAGTAATATTAGCCTCTCATTGAATAGAGTAATATTAGCCTCTCATCGAATGGTCTCATTTTAATTAAAAAATTAGGTTAAAAATGAATCCATTTACTATATAAGTAAATGGAGAAACTCAGCCTTCCCATCGTGATTGTTAACGTATAGGAGGAGATGAAGATGGAGAGATGTATTATGAGAATGCTTCTATTTTTTATTCTCTTTGTCATATCTTTTGCATTCTCCACAGTTCAGTTACCTAATCGTTTGCATCGTCGTCCCAGCAATGCTTCTGACCAGCAGGGTCTTCTTGGATTCATGTATGCAATTACATATGATCCATCCCAATCGTTATCCACTGATTGGAAACCGAATGCTTCGTTCTGCCAGTGGATAGGTATCATATGCAGTCGACGCAGGCACAGAGTGGTTTCCCTGGATGTGTCAAGCATGGGATTACAAGGTACAATCTCTCCTCTTCTCGGTAATCTCTCGTTTCTTAGAATACTCGACCTTCACAATAACAGTTTTCATGGTCCCATACCCTATCAACTGGGAAGTCTCTTTCGCTTAAAAAAGCTTCTCCTGTCTCACAATCAACTCCAAGGGTCCATTCCACCCACTCTGGCTGGGTGCCGCAGTTTATTGAACTTGACTATGTCTGCCAACAATCTCAATGGAAACCTCCCCTCACAACTATGCGTTCTCTCCAATTTACAATGGATTAACCTAGAACTCAACAACTTGACGGGTACAATCCCTCCTTGCTTGGGAAATATATCTTCTTTGGCCCACATAAGTTTGCATGACAACCGCCTTTACGGGGGTGTTCCTTCAGAACTGGGGATGCTCAGTCAGGAGAAATTTATAGCTCTGTATAATAACCTTCTCAAAGGGCAAATTCCATCCTCCTTGTCTAACTGCACCAATCTTGTAGCATTGGATATATCTTTCAACCAATTTACTGGTGACATTCCACCGGATTTGTGTAGCAAGAACAATGAGTTGAAGGGACTCTTTCTGAGTACTAATCAGTTGAGTGGCAGCATACCTGCTTCCCTCTTCAATTGTACCAATCTTGAAAGGATCGACTTAGGGTATAACCAGCTTAGCGGAGTAGTGCCCATAGAATTTGGTAAGTTGAAGCAGCTCCAGCTACTATCCCTACTTGCTAATCGACTGGTTAGCGGCAGCACCACGAGTTTGCCCATTCTTACTGCTCTTACCAACTGTTCTGCACTAGGGACAATAGAGTTACTCTCTAATCATCTCAGGGGACATTTGCCCGTTTCTATAGGTCGCCTCTCTAGCAAAATGAGCTTCTTAGACTTGGCCGACAATGAATTAACAGGAGAAATACCTCCAGAGGTTGGAAACCTAACTAGTTTAACATTGCTTGTGTTAGAATATAATTTTTTAACAGGGGCAATCCCTTCTTCACTTAATATGCTTCAAAAATTGGAGAAGTTATTTATGTCATTCAACAATTTACAAGGAAGCATTCCAGTGGAAATTGGGGAACTTAAAAACTTAGGGCTCCTACATTTAGGGCAAAATAATTTATCTGGACGAATTCCTGATTCTATTTCTCAACTTCATAAGCTAAGTTATTTATATCTTTATAAAAACCTATTATCAGATAATATCCCTAAAAGTATAGGGAAATGTGTTAACTTACTGGTATTAGATCTATCATACAACAATCTTACTGGGCACATACCTCAAGAAGTCTCAAGTGTTGAAAATTTAGGTTTATATTTCAACCTTTCAAACAATTTATTAGAGGGTCCCCTACCTTCAGAGCTAAGCAAGATGACTATGGTTCAAGCAATAGATCTTTCTGCAAATCGGTTGACTAGCTATATTCCAAGTGCACTTGAAGGTTGCAAAGCAGTGGAATACATAAATCTCTCCCATAATGCACTTGAAGATCTCATTCCAGTTTCACTAGGTGAACTTAAAAGTCTTCAAGACATGGATTTCTCCTCCAACAATTTATCAGGGAGAATACCCATGACATTGGAAAATCTCAAAATGCTCCACCGCTTGAATTTTTCTTTAACAAGTTGTCTGGAGAAGTCCCTAAAGGTGGAGTTTTCAAAAAGCTCCATGCCACATCATTTATGGGAAATTTTGGTCTATGTGGACCTTGGGTAAGTTTGTCACCATGCTTTGCTAACAAACATAAAAGTGTTTCACATTTGAAAAGAATTATCATCCCTGTTGTTGTAGTTACAACGACTGTTATATTGTTCTTGTTTCTGGGATTCTTGTGGAGACGAAATTGCAAGAAACATATTCTTAGAGAGACCGGGGCATTATTAAATGTGGGGCACAAAAGAATTTCCTATCAAGGGCTCATTAGTGCAACAAATGGATTTAGTGATGCCAACTTGTTAGGAGTTGGTAGTTTTGGGAAAGTGTACAAAGGAGTTCTAAATGATGGTACAATGGCTGCTGTCAAGCTTCTCAATTTGGAAACTGAAGGGGCTCATAAGAGTTTTGATAGGGAGTGCAAAGTTTTGAGTAGAGTTAGGCACCGAAATTTGATTAGAGTCATAACCTCTTATTCAGACCACCAAATCAAAGCTTTGATATTTCCATTAATGTCAAATGGAAGCATAGAGAAGTGGTTATATCCTGATGGTGAAGTAGAAAGCGACTTGAGTTTGATTCAAAGGTTGAATATAGCAATAGATATTGCCCATGGCATGGCATATCTCCATCACCATTGTTTTGTGCAAGTGATCCATTGTGATATGAAACCCAACAATGTTCTTTTGGGTGAAGATATGACGGTGTATTTAACAGACTTTGGCATTGCTACCATATGTTTTGCAAATTATGAGGATTCAACTTTCTGTTCCACAGATGCACTCAAAGAATCAACGGGTTACATTCCTCCAGGTATTATTTGATTTGAATTGGATAGCATTTTAGGCAACATAATGAGATTCATATTTTTATTAAACATTGTGAATCATTAACCTAACAATGTGGATGTCTATATGCAGAATATGGACTAGGTGGGCGTGTCACAACAAAAGGTGATGTTTATAGCTATGGAATATTACTATTGGAAATGTTGACTGGAAAGAAGCCCACCCACAACATGTTTGTGGAAGGAATAAACTTACATAAATGGGTGGACTCTGGTTTTCCAAACCGAGTAAGGGAATTGGTGGACAAAAGTCTATTGAAGACTAGTACGAGCACTCATGGAGATAAGGATCTGAACTGCCTCAGTCAGTTAATAAGTATAGGCTTATTCTGCACAAAAGAATCCCCTGAAGGACGACCTACCATGATGGACATTGTGGGGACACTCCAAAATATTAGAGAGACTTTTCTGGGAGCTGCTAACATACCAAAGTTTCAATCAGATATAACACATTTGCTGGACAACACAAATATTAATCCCAACAACATTGTAACGGAAGGCCAAAATTCTTCTACATTCTAATCTATTGCAAGGGCACAAAGGTTATATGGATGCACCATAAAGTAATTTGACAATTTTGAGCCCACTGTCAGCCTCATTATTCTCCCTCTTTTTAAGAGTCTCATTCCCCTGATGTCTTAAATGTATCTTCTATTATTGAGTTCATTCTCCCTCTTTTTAAGAGTCTCATTCCCCTGATGTCTTATGTATCTTTTATTATTGAGTTCATATGACTGTGAGCAATAAAAGTAGATATGCTTTGAATTATAACGTACCCACTTGCTTAATTAAGCTCCGTGAATAGTTAATGACTATTGACTTCATTGTTTAAAATCTTGGCCTATCATTTTCAAATACTCACTATGTTGGGCAAGATAGATATATGTTGACTATGTAAAATATAGATATAATTGATTGCGTTTGTCTCAGTTACCTGGCTTCCATTAATAACATAGGTACATGTTCACTTACTATTACTATTAAAAAAAATATAATGCAAACTTCAATGTTTTTATTTTAAACTTTTATATGTCATTTATATAAGTTTTAAGAGAAGGACTGGGCATATATAATCTGCTCAGAAAACATAGAAACAAGTAAGATCACAGATTGATTTATTTGAAGATAAACCCGTTAAGCACTCAATGGTAAGTTAAAAATGGCCAACGGATAAGGTTTTTAAGTCTTTTTTTATGCTCAGTTAAAAACATTCAACACATAAGGATTTTAAGGTTTTTTTTTTTTAAAGTAATTGGTTAAAATGCACCCAAAAAGTACTTTGATATTCAACTTTGGTGTACATATTATTTGGTATTCAACTTTTCCCAAGTCTATATTTTCTTTTCAGCATAATCTAAATTTATAAACTCGAAATTAAACAAAATTTCCTTCTTACTCCTATATAAAACTCTTAAAAATAATTGAGAAAGTAGAAATCTGATATGATTTGATTTGTAATCCATGTGAACTGGGTAGAGTAACTTGCCTTTATGAGGCGAACTCAATATACTACTAGTTTTTTTAATCTACATTGATATTGATAAGATGTTTTTTTGTGTGCACGCAGGCTTCTAAACTTCATCTACATCTAAGGCTTCTTTTCCACCCAGTATTAAGATGGGCCATTATATGAATGTACTGCAATAACCTATGTCTGGTTTACATCCTTTAAACTCAGGAAGTAATAAGTGGCTCACATCTATATTAAATTAGATTTATAACATTGTGTCAACATTCAAAGTGAGCGGAAAATGATAATTTATACTATTATAATGGTTATATTATTTTTTAAAACAAAAATATTAACATGTACGACAGACAGGCATAATGGTTATTTCTTTTAAATATATGTCATGTTCTCTCTACGTTGTGGGAGTGAGCGCCATCTGTGATACATTGTGTCTCTCCTGCCAGTTCCTCACATTTGTTGATATATAGCACTAGTGTATTTGTGATTAAGTCTCTGTGTATTTGGTCTGAATCTAATCGGTTCACATAATGAATCTTTCTTTCTACATAATAAGCATGTCTCAAGAGCATTGTCACCACCTCAATACATTTCAGGAATGCATTATTTTCCATCGTGATCGCACAAATTGTTAATGCCACAACACCTTTGCATGTCTGAGTTGGTGGCTCTGTTCAGGCTTTGTTCACTGTGTGAGCCGAAGGTTTGGAGGCTCCTCTATTATTCCCTCAATTCTATTTGTTAAGTTAAGCTATAGGGTTGAGTGGAGGTTGAGCTCAGAGGAGTGAACTCAACTTGTTTTTAAGGTTACGGTCCGTTTAGGGATTTAAGTTTATGGAGGTATACATACCCTACCCCTTTATAAATTTGAACTTGTAACCTTTTAGAAAAAAACACATATTCTTATCCATTAGACCCACTCGAGTTGTATATATATATATATTGATTAAAATTCACCTTTTTGAGATAGCAAGCTCCATCCATACTCACCTTCACATACAAAGCACTACCAAAAAAAACCTGTCATATGTGGGATTTGAATTGGAAGCCAAAGTGTTCTTCCTGACCATCTAATGAGCGTCCAACCCACCCCCTGCACCTTGAAAGTATAAATTAACCTCTCACATATCAACATCTTCCTTATATCTTAGCAATAATAGAAACCACAAGTACTTACTTGGGAGCAGGGGCCACGACACGATCGACTGATATTGAGAGGCTCCATTAGTTTTTTCAATTGGTGTGTCCCTTGTTGTCCCGTCCATATATGTTATACATGCTTGGATTTTATTATTTGTCTCGAACGAGCTCCATCTTTGGAACAAATTTTCATAAATAGATTATATATGTGTTAAACATGTTCGAATTTTATATATTTATCTCAAATGAGCATATATTATATATGTGTTAAACATGTTTGAATTTTATATATTTATTTCAAATGATTTTCATTTATGCAATACATTTTACTATGTATTATTGAAAAATAATATGGCTTGCTTATGGCTTTTATTTATATTTGAAAGATGGTTTTAAGCAATTGTAAATAGGAAACAATAAAAAATGGAAGAACAACAAATTTTTTGAAGCTTCAAAATTGAGCAATTAATTGCAGAACAAATATCAAACATATAGTACTTGTAAAAAGAATTTGTTTTCAGGGGAGGCAGGTGCGGGGGATTCTCTACAAATCCAGAGGAAAAATAATATTAAATTACTACTGGAATATTGGGAAAGACATCAACAATAAAGCATAGGCATATGCATTACTTAAAGGAATCCAGTTAGCAAAGCTCCGACAAATTTCCAACCTGAATGTAATAGGAGATTCTAAGACAATCACAAGGAGGATGATCCAGGGAACCAAGCCAAAAAATTTGAGCCTAAAAATAATTATAGATAGAATTCGTGTAGACTCAAGGATCCTAAAGCCAAAATTCTTACACGTTCTGAGAGAAAATAATACAACAGTAGACAAAATGGCGAACGAGGCCATAGGGAGACCTCCTGGAACCTTAGGAGTGGAGGGTATTGAAGTCTTAGCCCCACTAGTCTAATGCTCCGACACATGACCAGGAGCCAACGCCCAAAGGCTAAGGGAGGAGACACTTGGAGATCCATTACGAGAGGTGAAAGGTGGAGGAAGCAACTGGCAGGTGCAAAGTTGATGACTCACCGGCTAAGGACAAACTGGGTTAACGATATATGGTACGACGAATTCATTATGGCTTCAGGTGGTATGCTTATCCGTCCAATTGAGTTCGTGGCTAATCAAAGACCGAAGGCTTTGAAGCAGATGGATCGAGTGTGTAGCTACCCATATGCAAAGAGGATTTTCCAGGATGACGTTAGGTTCAGTCCTAGGCGCACAGATGTGAAGGCTCCAAGTACAACACACTGGGTAGAGTTTGTGACTTATCTGTTTGACACGAAATTGACACTGATTGTCACATGGGGAGATCTGTCTCAACGTTCTTCCTTGCTGGGGAGAATTTTGTATGTGTCTTTGGCAAGCCATATTCATCCTGTGCTCTCCCTGAAATACATAGTCTATCTTCTGTTGTTTGTATCTTAGAGATTTTGGGTTCCCCCTCGGTATTCTTTGCCATGCCCACTGCCTCTCCCTCCACCTTTTCATTGCCGCGCTTAGTTCTTCACTCCACAGCCTTTGCTGGAACTTGCTCCTTCCAACAAAAGATTCTCAATTCACAAGAAGTCCAATTCTCTGTAGAATTGTGTCCCCCCAACAACATGAAAAATAATCATAGGAACCAAAACGCGCTAGAGATCACGCACTTGTAGGGCATCAAGGATTTACTAGTTGGTTATGTTCAACCAGACCTTGAGGCGAAGTGTGTAGGCTGTCAAAGGATGTGAATTCAGATGGGAGCGCTCAACTCTACCTTAACCTTTGAACTTGAGACCCTCTCTTAGCACATGCATCTAATTGAAAGGCTGCAAGATGAAATATATGCTCAGAGGAGTCAAATTGAAGAGAAACACAATAGTTTGGAGATTATGCAGAGTCAAATGGATAAGATGGAAATAAATCATTAGTAGCCCAATACACCAGCAAGCACCAAGGGAGCCTCCAAGAATGTAACTTCAGCCATAGTTAATGAAATCCAGGACCTCAACGAGCCCTACCCATATTCAATTTGGGAGTAACAGGGACATTCAAAGATAAAAAAAGAATCGGGTAGCTGAGTTTTTATAAAATTTCAAATGTCATGTTTTGTTTTAAGTTATTTATAAACTAAGTTTTCTATAGATTGTATTCTTCGAAATACAATAGATGCGATATAACTAGAGAAGGTGGAAACTCAATGACCACAAATTTTGTATTATTATTTCCAAGCTTCAAAGTTTCTATTTCTTGAAGGCCACTCATGGCCCCCTTTTTTTCATTACAATGAATTTATCCACACTTTTTAATATAAATTTCCCAGTTCTTGTTAAAAAAAAAAAAGAATTTGTTTTCGTCCTTTAGCTATGTGTAATTCAGGTTGATTGGGTGAATCTTTGTCCCTGTTGATAGTGTGTTGTTGTACAACAAATTCATCTGTGAAATGAAAGAGAAGGGTTTATATAGAGGAGATTACAGGTTCCAACATGCAATGGAATAAAAATTGCATCAATATTTTCTAGACAGTGAAAATAAAATAAATATGTATGTTCACATTAAAGATATGGGAAAAAATTTTGAACGAAGTATCCATGTTGCAACAATCGTGACCTGTAATTATTTTGATATTCCAAACTTCCATCTTCATATTAATTAAATTAAGTTTTAATGTAGACTTATAACCGAAGTTCACAGAGCTAGTATATTTTTGCTTGATAAATTGAGTAGCTGTGAGCAGAGCGTTTTGGATTTTGTGGTACGACTGAGTTCAAGCACCTCCACCTATACCGATCCTCTCCTCCACACAGAACGAAGTAAGTGTTGAGATCTGGCTTATTTCACATGCTGCATCATTCATTATTGTAATCTTGTTCAATAGAAGGACATTCTTCCATTAGTTGACCTAAGTCTCCATGATCATTCAAGTCTCCAGATATGTATAAAACATTATTATAATCCAGTTCATCATCGGATATGTGTTTTTGGAGGCTACCAAATTTCGTGTAGCATCGAGGATCCTTCTTGATCAGGCTAAATCAACACATTGACTCAACACATGTTCATCCTTCACATGTCATAAGGAATATCTTAAAGAGAGTGCGGGCGTTGGTTTATGAGAAATTGCACAGAGCCACCCACCAGAGCAACCAGTTAGAAATGTTTCCATCAAAATACTACAATGACCTGAATGTAATTAATTGTAATACTTCATTAGCCTTAATGAAATTAAGTGTCGAGTTGTACGTGTCCTCAAGTGGTTCAAAATTTAGGGTTTTTTCTTTTGATCTAGCCACGACACCGCTACAAGAGTAACATGGTGACTCTAATTCTCTAGAGTCCAACCTCTCTGGAACTTGCCAAGTTGTCATCTCTTTAATCATTAAAAAATTGGATACATATCATATTTCATGGAGAATACTCAGACAGAGAGAAAAATAAAAAAAACACTTAGATTGAAAGGAGAATGCTCAGGCACATAGAAAAATAGAAAACGCTTAGAATAAATTGTAACTCGCATACACACAACTATAGAACAGTGTTATGCCTTGACAAAGCGGTGTTTATTGTAGGGCGATGCAATAGAGGACACAAAGTCTATAGTCCAATTCCATTCTTGCTACAGTTGTTCTCATTGGGCACATACCTCAAGAAGTCTCAAGAGTTGAAAACTTAGGTTTATATTTCAACCTTTCAAACAATTTATTAGAGGGTCCCCTACCTTCATAGCTAAGTAAGATGACTATGGTTCAAGCGATAGATATTTCTGCAAATCGGTTAATTAGTTATATTCCAAGTGCACTTGAAGGTTGCAAAGCAGTGGAATACATAAATCTCTCCCATAATGCACTTGAAGGTCCGATTCCAGTTTCACTAGGTGAACTTAAAAGTCTTCAAGACATGGATTTCTCCTCCAACAATTTATCAGGGAGAATACCCATGACATTGGAAAATCTCAAAATGCTCCACCACTTGAATTTTTCTTTCAACAAGTTGTTTAGAGAAGTCCCTAAAGGTGGAGTTTTCAAAAATCTCCATGCCACATCATTTATGGGAAATGTTGGTCTATGTGGACCTTGGGTAAGTTTGTCACCATGCTTTGCTAACAAACATAAAAGTGTTTCAAATTTGAAAAGAATTATCATCCCTGTTGTTGTAGTTAGAACGACTGTTATATTGTTCTTGTTTCTGGGATTCTTGTGGAGACGAAATTGCAAGAGACATATTCTTAGAGAGACCGGGGAATTATTAAATGTGGGGCACAAAATAATTTCCTATCAATGGCTCATTAGTGCAACAAATGAATTTAGTGATTCCAACTTGTTAGGAGTTGGTAGTTTTGGGAAAGTGTACAAAGGAGTTCTAAATGATGGTACAATGGTTGCTATCAAGCTTCTCAATTTGGAAACTAAAGGGGCTCATAAGAGTTTTAACATGGAGTGCAAAGTTTTGAGTAGAGTTAGGCACCGAAATTTGATTAGAGTCATAACCTCTTATTCAAACCACCAAATCAAAGCTTTGATATTTCCATTAATGTTAAATGGAAGCCTAGAGAAGTGGTTATATCCTCATGGTGAAGTAGAAAGTGGTTTGAGTTTTATTCAAAGGTTGAATATAGCAATAGATATTTCCCATGGCATGGTGTATCTCCATCACCATTGTTTTTTGCAAGTGATCCATTGTGTATGAAACCCAACAATGTTATTTTGGGTGAAGATATGGTGGCGTATTTAACAGACATTGGCATTGCTACCATATGTTTTGCAAATTATGAGGATTCAACTTTCAGTTCCACAAATGCACTCAAAGGATCCACGGGTTACATTCCTCCAGGTATTATTTGAATTGAATTGGATATCATTTTAGGAAATATAATGAGATTCATATTTTTATTAAACATTGTGAATCATAAACCTTACAATGTGGATGTCTAAATGCAGAATATGGACTAGGTGGACGTGTTACAACAAAAGGTGATGTTTATAGCTATGGAATAATGCTATTGGAAATGTTGACTGGAAAGAATCCCACCCACAACATGTTTGTGGAAGGAATAAACATGCAAAAATGGGTGGACTCTGGTTTTCCAAATTGAGTAAGGGAATTGGTGGACAAAAGTCTATTGAGGACTAGTATGAGCACTCATGGAGATAAGGATATGACCTGCCTTAGTCAGTTAATAAGTTTAGTTTTATTCTGCACAAAATAATCCCCTGAAGGATGACCTACCATGATGGACATTGTTGGGACACTCCAAAGCATTAGAGAGACTTTCCTGGGAGTTGCTAACATGCCAAAATTTCAATCAGATATAACACATTTGTTGGGCAACACAAATATTAATCTCGACAACATTATAACCGAAGGCAAAAGTTCTTCTACATTCTAATCTATTGCAAAGGCACAAACATTATATGAGTACACCATAAAGTAATTTGAGTCCATTGTCATTACTTCCATCTAGTTTGAGTCTCATTCTTCTCCCTCTTTTTAAGAGTCTCATTCCCTTGATGTCCTATGTATCATCTATTATTGAGTTCATATGACTGTATAAAACTAGATATGCTATGAATTGTAACATACTCGCTTAATTAAGCTTCGTGAATAGTTAATGACTATTGACTTCATTGTTTAAAATCTTGTCCTATCGTTTTAAAACATTGTGTCACGTAAATTGATTGTATTAAATATAGATATAATAAACTAATCTTACAGTGTCGCTTTTA
Source organism: Picea glauca (assembly GCA_000966675.3). Classification (NCBI taxonomy): domain Eukaryota; kingdom Viridiplantae; phylum Streptophyta; class Pinopsida; order Pinales; family Pinaceae; genus Picea; species Picea glauca. The sequence goes on along the minus strand of JZKD02S1806901.1, from coordinate 607,929 downwards.
TGACCACCAGTTTAAATCTTTTTATTCGATATTCAAAATCCAAAAAAAACATTTTCATAGCACCCCGTGAATGGTTGGTTGACTATTGACTTCATTGTTTACTACGTTTTCATATAATCAATGCATTTTCAATAATCACATGAGACAACTTACTAAGGGCCAACTGAGGTGATAATTTGCAGGATGGTTGATTGAATATTGGCTTCATTGTTTAAAAGTCTCAGAGATTTCCCTTTCATACAATCAATGCATTCTTCATGAATCATACGAGATAAGTGATCACTTGAATCACACCGTGTGAAGGGTTGATTGAATATCCCATATTCTAAATGTTCTAAGTTTTGTTTTTTGGGGGGATTTTTTTCTGTTTGACTTGCCCGAAATTCGGGGAGAAAGTGTTATATCTACTTATTTGAGTAGTCAATTCTTATGAAAAATACCAAAACATAAAACAATTAGACAACGTGGATTGAATATTGGCGTCATTGTTTAAAAGTCTTAGATATTGTTATTTCATATACAATCAATGCATTGTTCATTTATCGTAGGAGATAGGTGATCGCTTGAATCACACATTGTGAAGGGTTGATTGAATATCTCGTATTCTAAACATTCTAAGTTTTGGCTTTTCTTTGAGGATTTTTTTCTGTTTGACTTGCCCAAAATCCGGGAGAAAGTGTTCTATCTGCATATTTGAGTCCCTAGATGGAAAAGACCAAAACATAAAACAGTTAGACAACATGGATTGAATATTGATTTCATTGTTTAAAAGTCTCAGAGATTGAATTTTATGGAAACTATTAATTGGATGTGGGAGAAACTCCTTTAGGGTATGTCTAGATCTATTTCCCAACGAGTTCATTTCCCAATTTTTGATCTCAGATTTCATCAGTGACTAAGATCTCCTTGGGTCTAAAGGGCCCCTTTTCCCAAAGGTGCTACTTTCTAACCTAGATGAGTAATATCATACCACTTGTAAACCACCACCCAAGGTCTGGTAGGTTCATTCTCGAGAATTTTTATGTCTCGTAGAACCCTAGTTGTTGATCATATTTTGATAAAGAGGCCCAAATTTATGTGGGTCTTGGAACCCCCTCCATAATTGTGTGCTAACTTATAACCTGCACTAGTCTGATGATGCCATATATCACCTCTATTGACCAAAAGGATAACATTTCATGTCCTCTATCAATGTGAATCCATTGGGAAGTCTATAGTAACCTTGGGTCTAATGGACCCCATTGCCATATGATGTTAAACCTCCATGTAATTTTCCTTGGAGCTCTTTTCACACCATCAATCCATATTTTTATCGATGATTAGGAACTCTATAGGTCCAAAGGAATCCTCTTTGTTGGTGTGATAATTTATAACTCACAATAGTTGGGTGGTGTCATGTGTTTGCTTCTTCATGACCCCTAAGTGGTCCAAATCCCCTTTCAACTATTGAGCAAGAGAAAATAAATAATCAAGATCTCTACCTTGGCATACTAGTTATGATTCATGCTCATATAAATATGCCATGTGTTCATCCCATGATCAATCACACTACTCCACCTTGAATCCAACTCTATTAATTAATCTAAATTTTCATTCAGGGCCCGAATTGCTATGGGTTGGAAGAAATTTTCCCCACGAGGATGCATATTTTTGACCCACATTAATAATTGTGCACCACATGTATTCCAGCTCCATGACCTTCCTTTCATAAACAACATTGTTATTCAATTTTTTCATGGAGTATACCCCTCCATGTGTCTTTACCAATATGACTTGGACCTTATCCCTCGACTCCACCTATCCTTATGAGGGCCAATTCATATACCCTAGTCATGCCTACTTTCACAAGTGATGTATCTGTTGTCATGCAAAGCTACCTCATCCCAAGATGATGGTAGACTAGTTTGTCTTAATACTTGGTAGATGCCCTCCATTTTTTTGTAGCAAAGAGAGAGCTTCTATTTTACCTCCCATTATTGCACTCTATCACCCTTCTCCCACTTCTATCCAATTGGAAAGCCTGAAACCCTAGAGATAATTTCCTCATTCACCCTCATTTCAAAACGTTTCACTCTAAATATGCAACCCTGGTATTGTTCCATTGTTATATTTTCTCTAAAATTTTGGTCGAAGTCCATTATAACTGCATCATAATATCCCTAGAGTTGATTAAAATATTATAACTATTAGCTTCCTAGAATATTATCAAGACTTTTTGATTACTTCTCAATAGTTATTTGTCTATAGGTTCCCTCCAATTTGGTCCTCCTCATGTTACTAATTTGAATAGTAGTTTGAAGTGATTTTTATCTTCTTAATCATCTCTTCTCAATCATGACCTTGTTGCTCAAGATAGCCATCAACAATGCCCTATGCCCCTATGCCCTATGAAAACCTTCAAATGGATATACATTTGAACTAGAATGTGGTCACACCTATGAGTTATTACAAAATTTCTTGCATCACTCATGAATTGATTCTTTAATGATTATGAATCCCTTACAAGACTTCTAGATTTTCCACACTACTCTTTGTCATTATCGGTTACCTCACATCACTATTATTTTTTAGTTGTAAAACTTAGTTCTTTAGGTTGATATGACAACATGCTTTTTGAATTTTTGATATATAGTTGATTAGAACAATAGTTCTTGCTCCCAACTAAAGGTTTGGACATCCATGTTTGAAAGAGATAAGATAATTAGGAACTAAGGCTTTAGTTGGAAGATTTGGTGTAATGGTTATCCTAAGTAGTTCTCTAACATATGCTTTCAAGCGATGGTTTGAAAAAATCAAAGAAAATTTTAGAAATACCCGATGTACCATGATTTTGAGAATGCCATGTTGTATGTTGATATTTTGAAGAACAACATTGCATAATATTTTGTTGTTTTATTGAGTGATATAGGCATTGCATTCCATGATAATTGAGTCTTTTGTTGTAACTTTGATTCTTAGAGAATTCAAACTTAACATGAAAACCTATAGAACATGAACTCAGTAACAACTATGTGGAATGTGAATTCAACACTACATAATTGTAGAATATGAATTTTATCATGTAGAAATGAATTGAACAATAGTCTCATGCTTGAAATCCTAATGATGTGCATATGATTAGTGAATTAAAGAATGGTATGAAGCTTACGTTTGCTTGATTTCTTTGCATTTGGAATGTGCAGAGAGTTAGCATAATGGATTACTAAAGATGGAGACCATGTTCTTGAATATTGAAACTTCATAGATGGAAGTCATGAAAGTGATTAGTGGAACCTTACATGAAATACTAAATATTTTCTCCCTTTTTGTTTCCTTTTCTTTCTTGCAAAAAAGAATTGTCAGAAAATCAATTTTCAATTTTGTCTTGTCTTATGGTGCCCTTGAGGGTTTTTACCACACACATACACGCACACCTATTTGAAATAAATTTTCGTAGAATCATTACAAGGATGTAGTGATATCATATTTTGAATTTATCATTTCTACTTGCATTTTCAAACCTATTTTTACTTCTATAATGATCATATAACCAAGTTCCTAGAGATCTAGGGCGATTGTGGCTTATCTTGATTATCATGTTTGAACGATTTGTGGTAATTCTAAATAAATAGATTTATATGTTTCATGTATATTGCACACCAAAAATTTATAATTAAGACAAGAAATGTTAATCTTTCTTGACAAGCCCAAAATATCTAAGTGGAATGGTGGTGTTTGTTACCATCTGACAATGTAGGGATTATTTCTCATCTTCATTAGCATATTTATTTCACCAACACAGTGGAAATCCATAGAGATCAGTGATAATCATAGGTTACAACAAGATAGTTGGGAGGCCATACACCTTGTTTTATATTGCTTGAGCACCATTAATCATATGGGAAATGTTATCATACAGATTGTAGGTTGGGAAATGCCCGACCAAATCCACAAATGTGAGACAACTATGAGAGTAGCTACCCACTATCACCTTAGATAGATACTCGCCTCGCTTAAGTGATGATAAGTCACTACAAGGGGGGAATCCCGATGACCCTAGGGGGATTGGGATGAAAAATGGTAGAATGATTAAAGGATCCCCTATAAGTCTAGGTTAGAGATGAATAAATCCTTGAGGAAGAGTCTCGTGGAAGGGTAAATGATTACAAATGGTTATGAACCTACAAAACAATGTTCTCCCACCAAGACAAGACTCTATATTGCAATGTAAGCCTCAAAATATAAGGGAAATCAACAAGATAAGCTTGTTGTCTGAAAAATGCAGCATATATCAGATTTATATCAGCAACAAGTAAATTAGAATAGCTTCACAACTAACCATCAACTTCATCAAATGTTTATTGGATAATTAATCCCAAAACATGTAGATAATATTCCAATACTTAAACTCAAATTTTGATGGTAAAATGGGGTTGCAAAAAGATGTTATGAGAAATGTATTAGGGAAGCCTTATGGTTTTAGAAAACAATTTCTACAACAACAATATCTAACCACAAAAATTCACAAGTAAACCTTCAAAATGATAGCCAACGATTAGTAGAACATTAATATAGGTTCGTAAGTAAATTTCCACTGTAGATTAGAGAGTAGAGAGAGCAGAGAATGAAAAAATAAGAGTTTTACTGCAGCCCTAACGGTTGTAGAATTGAATTTATTACATAAATAAATTCCTTGGCTAAAATAGGACGCCCTTAGGGCATAAGCAAGCTTATGACACTAAGAAGATATTCCAACTTGAACAAAAACAAAATCTCTCAATTTTACGTATACCAATGCAATGATTTTATTTCTCCAATGCAAATTTAGATTAGTGCCTTGTCAATGGGTTATGGAGTCTTATTGTGTAAATTTAGGTCTACTACTTCTCTAGGGGTGTAAGCCCTTTTGATCCCTAGATCAAGTAAACCTAACAAGGTAAATCTAGGAGTGTGTAAGCCCTTTTACTCCTCCTAGAAACCTTTTGCAATAGATTATCTAATCAACAACAATAATAGACTTGGTGGAGGGTGTATTACATTATACTCCTCTAAGGGTCTATACAATAATAATCATGAAAAAATAAAGAAACACCAACAATATGCAAAAGTTCCTTACCAATTTCAAGTGATATGCAAGATACACCTTTATCTACCAAGTATATTCCATCAACATAGCAAGAGACAAGCATCTAAGAGATATCACACCACTTTAGCTTCAAAGAAAAGTGTTAAATATCTAAAATTTTTCACAAGAGAGAGAGATGTGATTTACCCAAGAGGGGTGAAAATTTCAGCCAAGTCTCTCACTCAAGAGAGAGTGAGTTATGATAAAATGAAATATCTTAGGTCTCATTTTATAGGAGGCCTTTAGAATTAGTTTGTCCACATATCATTAGGGTAAAACAAAATTAGGGAGGATGAACTCCTCTAATTTCCCCTTTACAATTTAATTTTTTATTTTACATAATGAGGAAATACCTAAAGGTGCTGTCATACCCCCTAGGGGTGACGTTTTGACACATAGAGAAAGTCATTGAGCCATGTGAGGAAGTCGTTGGGAATTCAAATGCCATGTCTCTATGGTGTAATGGTTTCTCTCCATCAAAGTTTGATAATTCTCCATCAAGTCATCACCACCATCATCAAACCCTAGCCGCAAATGTGAGGTCAAGCCCTAGAAGAGGACGTTTTGACCTTCCAAGGTCAAACATTGGGATAAAAGGGGATAGGTCTCATCGTACAAGGTTCCTTCTCTTGCCTCCAAATGAAACGTTTATCATCTAAATTCTCCCAAGGTGTGGGTCATGACATCTAATCTGTGGGCTTCTTTCCCCAATGAAGTCCCAAGCTATGCATGTTCCTCCACAACGTCCATCAAATAAAGTCCTGCAAAGACAAGTGAATTCACTCTCCAAGGGTCTCAAGTCAAATGTATCATTCCAATTAAAATCACATATAATACAAGATCCACCTAAACATGTGTGTCAAAACTACCTTTCCAAATTAAACAAGTGCTCAAAGACCTTATGCAACTTGCCAAGTTTAGGTATGGGAGGGTTGTCATAATGACCTATTGGGTGAATCATTCCTCAAGTCAAGGATTGTTTCATAGGTGGATCCTCTCTAATCCATATAAAGAGTATGAAGTGGATGGGGGTAAATTTTTTGGGCATGGGGTTCATGGCATACAAGGGTTCGTATTATCTCATTTATGGGTGCCTTTGTAGAGGGTGTGTTGCACCTTTGTTTTCAATGCAACCTTTTTCCAAGCCCATTTATTTCCATTAATTAATTAAAGTCCAAAACAATTGGCCACTATAATACATGGAAAGAAAATATTCTCACAACGTCACTTGAAGCTAGAGGTACACATAGTGCCATATGCATGGAAAGAAAGGGACATTGCACAAGTATACACACCTCAACAAACGAGACATCTATACAATGTGAGTTTGCTTTTAAAGGTCTTCAAATTTTTTTAGGAGAAACATTTCACTGCTCTCAAGACCTCTTTGGGAGAGCATATAGAAGGTCATGATTTGGATTTTATCTTTTTCTAGTTACATTTCCCTCTAGGATTTCTGCCCCTTCTTCCCATTAAATGAGGTACAATCCCTTCTTAGGTCAGTACACCCAAAAATACCAAAAGATGAGGGGATGAAAATTATGAAGTGTAGAAAGTGATAAGTATGATCGGGAATGACATGATGATTCATCAAGGAGACCTCCTAGTAGCAAACCTTTCCTTGAGGGTGACCACTTACTAAGACATAATGTCAACCACCAAAGTGAAACAAGGAAAATAGCATAATTTCCAAGTAGATGTTCAATAATCAAGATACAATTTAATGCAACATATTCAAGAATCAAATCCATCAAGTATTAAAGTGACACTTACCACAATACCTGACTTTTACCTGATGGAGAAAAAACCATTGGCTTCCAGAAGCAAGTTGATGTAGTGAATATCATCATGATGAATCAAATAAGTATGGTGGTGAAGAGGGTCTCTATCTGTGTATGTGGACACTGCCAATCGATCCATCTCTTGGTACTCCATGTCTACAACCTGAGGTCCTTGAGACATCATCTCCTTATTTATCCCTAGAAATTGTGGATAACATATGTCTCCTACTTGGGGACATGTACACATCATAGAATGCATGAGAACCAAAAAAAATCTTGATTAGACATGTTATTACACACACAAAAACACCAAACTATAAAATATAGGGTGGCTGACTCACCATTCGTTCACATAATCAAAATCGCAAAAATCAAAATTGACAACTAATCCTAAAAAATATTTTTTTGCATTTTTTTCAAATTTTCTAAACTAATATGTAATATGATGAAAGCAAAAGATACAAATCAATGATGCGAGTAGAGAAAAATAAAAAGTGAAAATGAGATGCAACAAAACTACCATGAGCAAGCAATATGAAAATGCAAGAAAACAAGATGACCTACCTACTTACCTGAGACCCATGGTCCATGGTGATCAAATGTTGTGGATGTCAGGTGAAATCGTACAACCAGTGCAACCAACTGAACATCTCATCAAGGTATCTCCCTCTGTGCTTAATTATATAATACAACAAATATAAGTCAAGCACATAATTATCATGAGCATAAATAGACATATAAGCAATCATGAAATGAAACTCATGGAGATGGGTGGGAGGGAGGAAATCCGGCTAGAAAGAGAAACCACAAGCTTGATCATCTCGAAAATCTTTCCTAAAAGAATAACCACATGCCCGATTAATCCATCTCTGAAGAGGGATACCATGTATAGACGAAAACTCGTCTTCATGTTCACTTAAAAAATAACCACTCCCTAAATGTTGAGAGTAGATAGGAGATCCCGAGAAAACATGATGATTTCCAAGAGAAGAGGAAATAAGGTAAGGGGAAGCCTTGGGTCTAGAGGAAAAATATTTTTCCACACTTAGAATACATTGCTTCTTTATCTGCAAATTCCTGCCAAAACTCCCAAGACGAAAATACTTTTGTTTGTTAGTGTGAGCCATGGACTTCTCTGGGATGGACACGACCTGGTGTCCATCAAAATTTGAGTAAAATGGTGGTTGTAAATATCCATAGAACAAATCTGAGTCACCAAGAGGATATTCATCACAAATATCAAGGGATGGTTGAGAGTCATCATGAGTATATTGCGACAAATAATCCTCAAATGGATGGGATAAATATGTGGAAATATCATCATTGGGCTGCCAAGAATTTGAATTATATGCATGTGGAGACCAGTTCTCTGAAGATGACGACTCAACCCCATTTGCACGAGAACCACCCTCAATGTCATAAATGGGAATTCTATCAAAATTGAAGCAACTCACATCTCATATACGTCTCATAACCTATCTGAAATCATCAAGGTGTTGATCAACCATGTTTGAGAGATATACATTGAAAACATCTACATCTTTCATACTAATCACTTCTTCATCTTTCTGTGCAGGAGGAACATGGGTCTGAACAACTTCATCTTCATCAATCGAGATTATGGACACTATTGTCTCATCTAGGTCTTCATCATTGAGATCTTCTTGATAACTCTCTTCGTGGATATGTTCTTCAAGTGCTTCATTTGCAAGTGGTGGGTGATAATATTCCTCTATTTCACATTCTTGAACTTTCTTCTTGCCATCCACTGGAAAACCTCCTCTGTAAAGGGAATCTTTGAGCTCTTGGAAAGTATCCTGCAAATCCTGAGTAGTTGGCCCCCAATATCTGAGAAACTCTTCAACAAGTTTTGTAGAATATTGGATACTTTTCGGATCACACGAGTGTGCAAGACACTTCCTTTGACTAGATTCGAGAGAAGATACAAAAATTTTCATTAATACATCTTCATGCAATACATTTATACTTGAAGCATACCTCATATAATTCACAACATGGGTGACTGCTAGAGTTGGGTCACCACTAAAGTTTGGGCAACTTTCCCTCCACCCCGTAGAGAAATAATTTGGATATATAAGGACATTTTGAACATCAATAGAAGGGTATTCCTTATGGAAATCCCATGGTAAATCATTTGATGCCATGGTTCCATTATCTGGGGTGTTGCTTCAATGTAGTCAACAGATGAAATTAGTGTTCATAAAAAATGGAGAGGGTATCTTCCCTCAAGGGAGTCGCCAAGAAAGCTAGGGGTGAAGGCTTTAGGATAAAAGCTTTCCAAAGTGTCATTAGGGCACGAAAGAGGATTCAAAATCCTCCCCATCAGCGATGCCAAAATGTTATCGCACAAAATCCACAAATGTGAGACAACTATGGGATTAGATACCCACTTTCACCTTAGATAGATACTCCCCTCACTTTAGTGATGATAAGTCACCACAAAGAGGGAATCTTAGTGACCCTGGGGGGATTGGGATGGAAAATGGTAGAATGACCAAAGGATCCCCTATAGGTCTAGGTTGGAGATGAATGAAGCTTTGAGGAAGAGTCTTGTGGAAGGGTAAATGATTTCCAATGGTTGTGTACCTGCAAATTTTTTTTATCCCACCAAGACAAGACTCTATATTACAATGTAAGCCTCAAAACCTAAGGGAAATCAACAAGATAACATTCCCAATTAATCCCAAAACATGTAGATAATATTCCAATACTTAAACTCAAATTTTGATGGTAAAATGGGGTTGCAAAAAGATGTTATCAACAATGTATTAAGGAAGCCTTATGGTTGTAGCAAACAATTTCTACAACAGAAATATATAACCATAGAAATTCACAAGTAAACCATTAAAATGATAGCCAATGATTAGTAGAACAGTAATCTAGGCTCACAAGTAAATTTCCATGGTAGATTAGAGAGTAGAGAATGAAAAAATGAGGGATTTAATGCAACCCTAATGGTTGTAGCATTAAATTTATTACAACAATAATTTCCTTGGCTAAAATAGCATGCCCTTAAGGCATAAGCAAGATTATGACACTAAGAATATATTCCAACTTGAACAAAAAAAAATCTCTCAACTTCACATCTCTCACTCAAGAGAGAGTGAGTTATGATAAAATGAAATTTCTTAGGTCTCTTTTTATAATATGCCTTTAGAATTAGTTTGTTCACGTATCATTAGGGTAAAAACCAATTAGGGAGGCTGAACTCCTCTAATTTCCCCTTTACAATTTAAATTTTTATTTAACATAATAATGAAAACCCTAAAGGTGATGTCATACCCCCTAGGGGTGACATTTTGGCACACAGAGCAAGTTGTTGAGCCATGCGAAGGAGGCGTTGGGCATAGAAAGGCCATGTATCCATGGTGAAAGGGGTTATATCCATCAAAGTGTGCTAATTATCCATCAAGTCATCACCATCGTCATCAAACACTAGCCCCAAATGTGACGTCAAGCCCTAGAAGAGGATGTTTTGACCTTACAAGGTCAAACATTGGGCTAAAAGAGGATAGGTCACATTGTCCAAGATTCCTTCTCGACTCCAAATGTAATGTTTATCATCTAAATTATCCCAATGTGTGGTTCATAGCATCCAATCTGTGGGCTTCTTTCCCCAATGAAGGCCCAAGCTAGGCTTGTTCCTCCACAATGTCCATCAAACAAGGTCCTGCAAAGACAAGTGAATTCATCCTCCAAGGGTTTCAATTCAAATGTATCATTCCAAGTAAAATAACATTTAATACAAGATCCACCTAAACATGTGTATCAAAACTACCTTTTCAAATTAAATAGGTGCTCAAAGACCCTATGCAACTTTCTAAGTTTAGGTATGGGAGGGTTGTCATCGTGACCTATTGGGTGAATCATTCCCCAAGTCAAGGAGTGTTTCCTAGGTGGATCCTCTCTAATCCATGTAAAGAGTATGAAGTGTATGGGGGTAAAACTTTTTGGCATGGGTTCGTGACATACAAGGGTTCATATTATCTCATTTATGGGTGCCTTTGTAGAGGGTTTGTTGCACCTTAGTTTTAAATGAAACTTTTTTCCAATCCCATTTATTGGCATTAATTAATTAAAGTCCAAAATAATTGGGTACTATAATACATGGAAATAAAAGAGTACAACAACGTCACTTGAAGCCAGAGGTACATAGAGTTCCATATGCATTGAAAGAAACGAACGCCACATCAGTGTGCATGCCTCAACAAGTGGGACATCTATATAATGCGAGTTTGCTTTTGCAGGTCTTCAAATTTTTTTAGGAGAAATGTTTCATTTCTCTAAAGACCTCTTTTGGTGAGCATATAGAAGGTCACGATTTGGATTTTATCTTTTTCCAGGTATATATCTCGCTGGGCCTTCAACCTCTTCTTCCCATGAAATGAGGTACAATCCATTCTTGGGTTAATACACCCAAAAATACCAAAAGATGAGGGGATAAAAAGGATGAAGTCTGGAAAGTGATAAGTATGATCAATAATGGTACGATGACTTATCAAGGATACCTCCCAGTAGAAAACCTTTTCCTTAGGGTGACCACTTACTAGGACACAATGCCAATCAACAAAGTGAAACAAGGAAAATAGCATAATTTCCAAGAAGACATTCTATAATCAAGAGAAGCTTTATTGCAACATATTAAAATGCCTCAAGTATTAAAGTGAAACTTACCACAATACCTGATTTGTACCTCATGGAGCAAGACCCATTGTCTTCCAAAATAAAGTTGATGTGGTGAATACCATCATGATGAATCAAAGAAGTATGGTGGTGAAGCAAGTCTCTATCTATGTATGTGGACACTACCATTTGATCCATCTCTTGGTACTCTATGTCTGGAACCTGAAGGCCTCAAGAAATCATCTACTTATTGCCACATACCTCAGCCACCCTGGACATGGACACACCACTACTTCAAAACCAAACTACTCTAAAAACTAGATTTTAACATACCCAACCACCTAGGCAGGGAAATGCCACTTGAAAAATTTCATGCTCTGATATACATATATATCTAATGAAATTTAAACATACATAAACATTATGCTCATACACATATTCATGTGGAAGTGACAATAAACACATACATGCAATTCTGATAATATTATAACACATGTACGAGATACACATCATTTAAAAATATAATGTAAAATTAACATAGATTGATACTTATGTTTTTATGAGAAGACCACCAACTGTGTGCAAACCTTCCATGAACCTCCCATCCTTAGACCACGCTGCTCCAAGCTATCAACATTAGGTCACCCCTGAGCTAGGACTAAACTCCACCCATGGAAAGGAAATCCTAGGCTAGGTTAAGGCTACAAGAAGCTACACAATGCAACATGAAGGATTCCCTCCAAAGAGCCTACTTGCGCCCACCACTCATAGACTCTCATTCCCCACATGCTTGTCCCACCTCAAGAATATGAACCTTCACTGTTCCATAGTCCATAATTTTCTCCACTTCCCTTTCAAGGCTTCAACAACAAGCCAAATCCGGAATTCTTAGAGATATGTAGCTGTTGATGGACCCCCTCCAGGAGAAATCACTTCCCCATCAACCTCTTTCACCTAGAGAGAGTTGCTCACAGGCCTAGCAACCTGCTTCTTCAACCACACGCTTGACAACTCACCTCTTCAAACCACATTCTTGGAAACCTGCTTCTTCTATTTAGCTCTTGAATCAACCAGGTAACCATAGTATAAAAATAGGGTAAGGTAAGTGATAGATCAACAAAGTACAGAGGTTCACGATGGCAGAGGGTTCAACAATGGTCAAATTGGGCTGACTATGTGCTTTCTCGGTGCGAGAGTGAATGAATTCCTGCTCAGTGTGTGAGGGAATTAGAAAAAGATGGTCAGGATTGTGAGTGATCTCGTGAGGAAAAATCGAAAGAATGGTCTGAATAGTCAGAATGGTGAGAGCGATCCCCCACAATGATGGAATTACCCCACATAACTTTACTTGCGTCATGGATGACACTTGGATCTGTAGGAGATCGTTCCTCTCCACTTGGAGTTTTGTTCCTCTCCCCAAAGGAACTTACGATAATTGGGTTTATTTCCCAAACTTTAGTAATTTAGGAAATACATTATAATATTCCCTTGGGTTAAGCCCTCAAGCTTAGCCCCTTTTTCCTAGCCTCTCAAACCCCTTTCCCTTTTCCTTCCTAGTGGAACTTAGTCCCCCATAAATCTTTCTTCGTGGTTGGTCTACACGTAATGATGTATTTTTTTATTAATGATCTACATAATTACATATACAAAAATAGGCTTTCTAGCCTTAGTGTTACACATGAAATTTGCACACCTAGGTACCTAGTCCTAAGTGTCGTAAAGTGTCATATAAGTGTCTCGTACACATCGACACTATGGAATAACCTATGTCACAATCCCTATTCAATGTGGAGGAGGGATATATTACATGAAGGCCAAAATACCAAGTGCACATGAATTATTATTAATATTCATGAAAAAAAAATTAATTAAGTGTGAGAATCAAGTGCACATGAAT
>JZKD02S1806901.1:572721-591174 GCA_000966675.3 Picea glauca | reverse complement strand
TCTCAGAATACAATATTCACCATCATCCATAGCCGCAATACATTTCCCTCATAAAAGAGGGTTGCCTTCTAGGGCAAAAAACCCTAACATAATCTCTATCGTTAGATCTGTGACCCCCCCTCTGCACTCCCCCGCGTGGAAGAGTGTACATACTTTTGGGGTGTAAATACTTCATGGGGCATAAATACGGCTGAAAGAAAGGACCTATGAATCAGGAAGATAATCAGGCTCCACAACCAACAACATGATGGCAGCCATAAATATCATAAATCTAAAGATAAAGATAATCAGAAATCTCATGCACATACGAAGAAGGAAGGGTACATAAAACCCTTCACTGATGCCTCCAGATCCAAAGGAGAAAAGGGAAGAAAAGGGAAGAAAAGGAGAGAAATGCACATACTGTCAGAAAGGATTCCATTCGGAATCCGCATGCATGCAAAAAAAAATAGATCTGATGTCTCAAATACTTCAGCAAAACAACCTTGGAGATCATATCCCTGAAGGTGAAAAGAAGAAGAAGCCAAGAGATCCGAATTCCAAGAAAGGCAATTCTAGCCATGCCTTGATTGCCATCAACTCCTCTCCCAATGCTTGGATCATATATTTAGGAGAATCACATCACATGGCTACCTCAAAAGCAGTATATTATTCGTTGGATGCATGCAAAGGTCCTCCTATTCTGATGGGGGACAACTCTTCTGTCGATTTCACCGACAAAGGAAGGATTGAACTCACCAACGGAAGCTTCGAGAACGTGCTGCATGTTCCCAAGCTTTCTGTCAACCTTCTCTCTATGTATAATATGATGAATTCCGTCACCAGAAATAAAGTCATCTTCACACCAAATTTCGTGGACATCTACGACATGCAAACCAACTCTAGGGTTGCTACCGGTGAGGTAAATCATCAGTCTAGATTGTATAGTTTTTTTGAATTCATTGAACCTGATTCTGCTTTACTGCTTACTCATGCTAATGAAAGTAGTAGGATATGGCACAAAAGGTTTGGTCATTTGAATTTCAGATACATGCAACAACTTAGAAATCACAAATTAGTTGATGGTCTACCAGACAACCATTTCTCCAAGGGAGTATGTGAGGGATGTGTTCTCAGAAAACACCCTTAAGAGAAATTCGACAAAGGAAAGTCTCAACGAGCTTCCGCACCTTTAGATATGATCCACAGTGACCTTATGGGTCCTTTTCCGCATCCATCCATCAACAAAGAGAGGTTTGTTCTCATTTTTGTTGATGATTTCTCACGTTTTACTTGGATCTACTTTCTCAGACAAAAATCTGAGGTCTTTCAACACCTCAAAGATTTCAAATCTTTGGTTGTGAGACAGTCTAGAAAGAAGATCAAAGTCCTCTGGATTGATAATGGGGGAGAGTATGTGAATCATGAGATCCAAAATCTTTTCCATGAGGCAGGGATTCAATTGCAACATACAATTCCCTACACTCCGCAACAAAACAGAGTTGCCGAGTGGGAAAATCGATCTCTAAAGGATGACATCTTGCATGTTGCATGCAAAGTCACTACCATAGAGACTATGGGTGAAGCACTTAACTGTGAAACATACATCCAAAATAGATCTCCTCATAGATCTATCAAGGATAAGATCCCCTACGAGGCTTGGAGCGGCCTCAAACCAGAAGTGACCCACTTTCGTATTTTTGGTTCATGTGCATGTGCCAGGATTCCCTCTAAAAAGAGGAAGGCACTTGATCCATAGAGCACTAAGTGCATTTTTGTTGGATACCTTGATGGTGTGAAGGGATATCGACTTATTGATCTTTCCTTGGACCGACTCATCATTAAGTGTAGTGTCCAATTCGAGGGAAGTGTCTCGCATGTACCTCAACAGTCGCATGCAGAAACCTTCACTCTTCCACTTGTTCGAGATGATGAGCATGCACATGCCAAATCTTCTTTAGATGAGATTTATGATTCATAGGACTTAGATGATTCAAATTCAAAGTTAGTATAGTCAGATGCAGAGTCAGAGCATCCAGATGCAGTTACAGAGCCAGAGTAGAGGCCCAAGTGGGCACAAAATACTCTTCAGGATGCAGGGGATCTTGTTGGTGATCCAGCCAATACTAGGAGGACTTGACCTGATTATGAGGAAATTCCTGTTTCATTCACTGCCAATGAACCATTTCCTTCTAGGCATATTTTCTTGGTTCAGTCTTCCGATCCACAGTCTTATGGTGAGGCTGTTGGAAATTTATTTTGGGAATCCACCATGCAGGAGGAGTACAACTCCCTCCTCGAGAACCAAACTTGGGATCTGGTTCCCCTTCCTTCTCGGAGGAAACTTGTTAGATACAGATGGGTCTACAGGACCAAGAGTGCATTGGATGGACAAATCAACAGATACAAAGCCAGGCTTGTCGCCAAAGGATTTCAGTAGGTTCATGGTATTGACTATGATGAGACCTTCGCTCTAGTAGCAAAGATGGATTCCATTTGATTGGCCCTTGACATTGTGGCAGCCAAGGGATGGGAAGTCCATCAGATGGATGTGAATAATTCATTTATTCATGGTGATCTCTCTGAGGAGATCTACATAGGGCATCCCCAGGGATTTATGTAGGACCCATCTTTGGTCTTTCGACTGAAGAAGTCACTTTATGGCCTCAATAAGGCTCCGAGGGCATGGTATGCCAATATGGACTCCTACCTTTTGTCACAGAACTTTGTACATTGTAAATAAGACCCGAATGTATACATGCTCAGGATGACTGATTCACTTCTACTTTTAGTTCTGTATGTCGATGATTTGTTGATCACCGGTTGCTCGACTTCAATGATTGCTGCAGTCAAGAGGATTCTTCATGATAGGTTTTTGATGACAGACATGGGTCCACTACACTTTTTCCTTAGACTTGAGATCAGTCAATATGCATCAGGCATCAAACTGTCTCAAGCCAAGTATGCACGAGATCTCCTTGAGATATTTCACATGACAGACTGCAAGTCTGCTACGACTCCTTTCCTATCAAGAGTCAAACTTGAGGATGGTGGGGAGACTCCACTGGTTGACAACACACTATACAAACAACTAGTGGGGAGATTGTTGTATCTCACACACTCTAGACCAGACCTCTCATATGCAGTTGGCACAATTTCCAGGTTCATGCAGGAGCCGCATGAGCTACATTGGAAAGCTGCAAAGCGTATCCTTCGATACATACAGGGCACCATTTCCTTTGGGATTCATTATGCAATAGACTCTACATTAGATCTCATTGGGTTTACTGATTCTGACTGGGCTGGCGATAGCATTGATCACAAGTCCACATCTAGTTACTCACTTAGTCTTGGTTCTAGGCCTTTCTGTTGGTCAAGAAAGAAGCAATATTCCATTGCTCTATCTTCAGTTGAGGTAGAGTACAGAGGGGTAGTTAACATAACCATTCAGGAGATGTGGCTACAACATTTTATCACTGAGTTGGGAATTCAGTTTCATCGGTCGATCGTCATTTGGTGTGACAACTAGAGCACTCTGAAGTTCTGCAGAGTTCTAGTTCAGAGGCAACAGACGAAGCACATCGAGATCCACATGCACTACATCTGGGACTTATTACACGAGGGGATCATCGACTTAGAGTTATTTCCTTTAGCAGAACAGATGACAGACATTTTCACCAAGATATTCACTGAGCAGAAATTCCATTCTCTGTGAGGTCGTCTTGGAGTGAAGGACACAATTGCCTAACAACTGTATTTCTTCTTTTTACATACATTGTACCTTGAGGGGGGTTTTTTCCCATGAGGTTTTTCCCTCTTTCCTCACTTTATTTTCACTGTATCTTTTGTACTTGGGTACCTAACATGGCCTCGTTGCCGGGACTCAATCTTTATTTTCACCATAGTGATGTTCAGGGGGGTGTTGGAGTTACTTCACACACACCTAGGATTTCTTTTTCCTAAGGTTTTTATTTGTTTATTAGTCATAATTAGTCATTATCCAATATCCTATATTTTAGGAGAGAATATTCCACTTGGAGAATATTCTCTTTCAGTTGACACTCCAGTTTGACTAGTTGAGTTGAGTTTAGATGTTGCATTGGGATCATCACCATGCAACATTGGGTTCATCACCATTCTAATTCAACATTGCCTTGGTATCATCACCAGAGTGGCACATTAGCCTTGATTCCTTGAGTTAACTCCTCACTAATTTCTATTCAATCAATTAACTGAAGACTAGTTGACTAGTTAACTCAACTAGGTGGCAGTTCACTCCCGTAACTGCCTGAGATACTAGAATAGGTGGCAATTCACTCCCGTAACTGTTGGTGTGTGTCCAGATCACTCTAAACCACAACTATGGCGACTTGGTTCACCTCAAGTCGAACTCATTGAGTTATACAAAGTATATCATGTGTAAATTATTCATTATTCACAACAATTAATGATAATTCTTCCATTCTTTCTCTCCTTCTTCTTCCTTTTCCAATTCTCTCTGCAAATGTGTGTATTATTTTTTAGCTAGATCTATTCTGTGCAGGTTCAACACATTTACAATTTTTACATTTTCTGGTAGCAAACCTACACTAGCTTAGGCTGTAGGGCTTTGGAATAGGTTGAAAGGATAACTTTCCAAAGCTTTCAAACAAACTTAGCATCTTGTGATAGGTAGAGAAAATCCAATTTTCGTATAAGCATATCTGGGATCCCCCTCTCACACAGGGGTTACGCATGAGGTCGCGTTCAGGAGAGAAACAAAGATTATCCCTCTGAGGCTTAACCGTTCGTAGTAGTCAGATCGTATATTGGTGGTTCTTCTTGAGGTCCAACTATCTTCATTTGTTCTCGGTGCTTCATGAATTCTAAATCCGTTAGGGGTCCTCTGGAGTTCTATTGGTCCACTTGTCCTCATTTCTCTTGAATGATTTTAGACTTGTTATCCTGCCCACACGTTTGGACTTGAATGTTGACTATACTTTCTTAGAGGTTGACTGCGAGTTGGTGACCTTAGTAGCCATAATATTTAGGATCCTTACACGAGGTGACGGTGAAGGGAAGCTTCACTATACCTAGAAAAAATGTTGGTCAAACTCACTCAGGCTCCTTGGAGGGTAAATCCACGTTTATTGTGTGGAAGCTTGCACCAAGGCATAAGTCTGTTAAGCAGTTCACCAACGTAAATGATCCACCCACTCTATCCCTTCCCCTTCCTATATTGATCTCGCAATGTTGTATTTCATGACCAACTAGTGGTTTCGTTCTGGGAAGGCTTGTTTGATTGTTTGATTCTCATATTTGTAGCGTGTGTTGTTCATTTTTCTTAGTGGACCTTAGGTCGAGTCAGTGTTAAGGGCATCAAATCATGGGAGTACCAACGGAGGAACCCCTTTTCCCAGGGAACCTTTCACCTTTCCTTCTTTTGGAAACATTGGTCTTCCATGCATTGCCACACTGAGTCTTCCGAGACTCACGATTGAATTACCGGTTTGGTTGTTCCCCACTCTAGTGATCTTGAATCTTCCCAGTGCTTCGATTGCACCTAATGCTTCAGATGTAAGTACACCACCCACACATCAATCTCATGTCAAATATTCGCCTTCCTCACCCATTAAGTGTCCTTCCCTTTCTCCTTCTTCGCCTAGTGAAAGCTCTAAAGCAAGTTGCCAGGTTGATAAGAAGAATAAGAAACAAAAAGATAAGAAGAAGAAGAACCCGAAAAGGACCAAGCCTCCAACCACATCAGATGTTGTATCCAAGCAACCAACTACTGTTAATCGTATTGGGAGTGTTGATGAGGTCGAAAAGATTAAAATGAAGAATATGAAACCTAAATTCCCTATCAATCTTTGTAAGGGTGACCACTTTCTAAGGGATTTCCCTGGTCTTCCCAAGGTCTTAGAAATGTGGTCTCCCGTGTCATCAACCCCTGCTAGAGATGTTGGTGACACCCCATCAGCTAGTGGTGTTACGTTTGGTAAGAAGAAGACAACTGTCAAATTTCCCTGCATGTTATTCAAAGGCGATCATTACTCTCACTTGTGTCCTCGTATGGCCAAGGCTTATTCTCTTTTGGAAAATCTTCAACTTCCAACTGGTTATTGTAAGATTTCCCCGAACCCATTGTTTGTTGATGGACTGGTCAATCCAGTTCCATCCCTGGTCAGTCTGGTTGATCAGGTGGTCAATCTGGTTTCCTCCTCGGTTGAACCACTAACCAAACTAGCTGATCGAGTTCCTTCATCGTTCAGTCCCACTCTTCATCTAAAGAGTGAACCCAAAGTGGTCGATCTGGTTCCTCCATTGATTGATCCCACTCCTCCTCTGAAGAGTGCCATAGTGGTTGATCTGGTTCCTCCATCGATCGATCCCAATCCTCCTTTGGATAGTGAAATCTAAAGATATATATTTGGTAAGTTGAAGAAACTCCAGCTACTATCCCTACCTGCTAATCGACTGGTTAGTGGCAGCACCACAAGCACAATGAATTATCAGGAGAAATACCTCCAGAGGTTGGAAACCTAACAAGTTTAACATTGCTTGTGTTAGAATATAATTTTTTAATATGATTCAAAAATTGGAGAGGTCATTTATGTCATCCAACAATTTACAAGGAAGCATTCCAGTGGAAATTGGGGAACTTTAAAACTTAGGGCTCCTACATTCAGGGAAAAATAATTTATCTGGACAAATTCCTGATTCTATTTCTCAACTTCATCAGCTAAGTTATCTATATCTTTATAAAAACCAATTATCAGATAATATCCCTAAAAGTATAGGTAAATGTGTTAACTTACTGGTATTAGATCTATCATACAACAATCTTACTGGGCGCATACCTCAATAAGTCTCAAGTGTTGAAAACTTAGTTTTATATTTCAACCTTTCAAACAATTTATTATAGGGTCCCCTACCTTCAGAGCTAAGCAAGATGACTATGGTTCAAGTAATAGATCTTTTTGCAAATTGGTTAACTAGTTATATTCCAAGTGCACTTGAAGGTTGCAATATTCCAAGTGCACTTGAAGGTTGCAAAGCAGTGGAATACATAAATCTCTCCCACAATTCACTTGAAGGTCTGATTCCAGTTTCACTAGGTGAACTTAAAAGTATTCAAGACATTGATTTCTCCGCCAACAATTTATCAGGGAGAATACCCATGACATTGGAAAATCTCAAAATGCTCCATCACTTGAATTTTTATTTAACCAAGTTGTCTGGAGAAGTCCCTAAAGGTGGAGTTTTCAAAAAGCTCCATGCCACATCATTTATGGGAAATGTTGGTCTATGTGGACCTTGGGTAAGTTTGTCACCATGCTTTGCTAACAAACATAAAAGTGTTTCACATTTGAAAATAATTATCATCCCTGTTGTTGTAGTTACAATGACTGTTATATTGTTCTTGTTTCTGGGATTCTTGTGGAGACAAAATTGCAAGAGACATATTCTTAGAGAGACCGGGGAATTATTAAATGTGGGGCACAAAAGAATTTCCTATCAATGGCTCATTAGTGCAACAAATGAATTTAGTGATTCCAACTTGTTAGGAGTTGGTAGTTTTGGGAAAGTGTACAAAGGAGTTCTAAATGATGGTACAATGGTTGCTATCAAGCTTCTCAATTTGGAAACTAAAGGGGCTCATAAGAGTTTTAACATGGAGTGCAAAGTTTTGAGTAGAGTTAGGCACCGAAATTTGATTAGAGTCATAACCTCTTATTCAAACCACCAAATCAAAGCTTTGATATTTCCATTAATGTTAAATGGAAGCCTAGAGAAGTGGTTATATCCTCATGGTGAAGTAGAAAGTGGTTTGAGTTTTATTCAAAGGTTGAATATAGCAATAGATATTTCCCATGGCATGGCATATCTCCATCACCATTGTTTTGTGCAAGTGATCCATTGTGTATGAAACCCAACAATGTTCTTTTGGGTGAAGATATAGTGGCGTATTTAACAGACATTGGCATTGCTACCATATCTTTTGCAAATTATGAGGATTCAACTTTCAGTTCCACAAATGCACTCAAGGGATCCACGGGTTACATTCCTCTAGGTATTATTTGAATTGAATTGGATATTATTTTAGGCAATATAATGAGATTCATATTTTTATTAAACATTGTGAATCATAAACCTTACAATGTGGATGTCTAAATGCAGAATATGGACTAGGTGGATGTGTCACAACAAAAGGTGATGTTTATAGCTATGGAATAATTCTATTGAAAATGTTGACCAGAAATAATACCACCCACAACATGTTTGTGGAAGGAATAAACTTGCAAAAATGGGTGGACTCTGGTTTTCCAAACCGAGTAAGGGAATTGGTGGACATAAGCCTATTGAGGACTAGTACGAGCACTCATGGAGATAAGGATCTGAACTGCCTTAGTCAGTTAATAAGTGTAGGTTTATTCTGCACAAAAGAATCCCGTGAAGGATGACCTACCATGATGGACATTGTCGGGACACTCCAAATCATTAGAGAGACTTTCGTGGGAGCTTCTAACATGCCAAAAGTTCAATCAAATATAACACATTTGTTGGGAAACACAAATATTAATCTCAACAACATTGTAACCGGAGGCCAAAGTTCTTCTACATTCTAATCTATTGCAAAGGCACAAACATTATATGAGTACACCATAAAGTAATTTGAGTCCACTGTCATTACTTCCATCTATTTTGAGTCTCATTCTTCTCCCTCTTTTTAAGAGTCTCATTCCCCCGATGTCCTATGTATCGTCTATTATTGAGTTCATATGACTGTATAAAAGTAGATATGCTATGAATTGTAACGTACTCGCTTAATTAAGCTGCGTGAATAGTTAATGACTATTGACTTCATTGTTTAAAATCTTGGCCTATCGTTTTCAAACACTGTTGACTTCATGTAATTGACTGTGTTAAATATATGTATAATAGACTAATCTTATAGTGTGGCTTTTATGACCAGCAGTTTAAATTTTTTTATTCGATATTCAAAATCCAGAAACAACATTTTCATAGCACCTCGTGAATGGTTGGTTGACTATTGACTTCATTGTTTCCAACGTTTTCATATAATCAATGCATTTTCAATAATCACATGAGACAACTTACTAGGGGCCAACTGAGGTGATAATTTGTAGGATGGTTGATTGAATATTGGCTTCATTGTTTAAAAGTCTCAGAGATTTCCCTTTCATACAATCAATGCATTCTTCATGAATCGTACAAGATAGGTGATCGCTTGAATCACACCGTGTGAAGGGTTTATTGAATATCTCGCATTCTAAACGTTCTAAGTTTTTTTTTGGGGGGGGGGGGATTTTTTCTGTTTGACTTGCCCAAAATTCAGGGAGAAAGTGTTATATCTACTTATTTGAGTAGCGAATTCTGATGAAAAAGACCAAAACATAAAACAGTTAGACAATGTGGATTGAATATTCGCTTCATTGTTTAAAAGCATCATATATTTCTCTTTCATATACAATCAATGCATTCTTCATTTATCATAGGAGATAATTGATCGCTTGAATCACACATTGTGAAGGGTTGATTGAATATCCCGTATTCTAAACATTCTAAGTTTTGGCTTTTCTTTGAGGATTTTTTCTGTTTTACTTGCCCAAAATCTGGGGAGAAAGTATTTTATCTGCATATTTGAGTCCCTAGACAGAAAAGACCAAAACATAAAACAATTAGACAACATGGATTGAATATTAATTTCATTGTTTAAAAGTCTCAGAGATTGAATTGTATGGAAACTATTAATTGGATGTGAGAGAAACTCCTTTAGGGTATGTATAGAGCTATTTCCTAGTGGGTTCATTTCCAAATTTTTGATCTCAGATTTCATCAGTGACTAATATCTCCTTGGGTCTAAAGGGCCCCTTTTCCTGAAGGTGCTACTTTCTAACCTAGACAAGTAATATCATACCACTTGTACACCACCACCCAAGGTCTGGTAGGTTCATTCTCGAGAATTTATATTTCTCGTAGAACCCTAGTTGTTGATCATATTTTGATCAAGTGGCCCAAATTTATGTGGGTCTTGGAACCCCCTCCATAATTGTGTGCTAACTTATAACCTGCACTAGTTTGATGATGCCATATATCACCTCCTCTATTGAATAAAAGTATAACATTTCATGTCCTCTGTCAATGTGAATCCGTTGGGAAGTCTATAGTAACGTTGGGTCCAATGGACCCCATTGCCATATGATGTTAAACCTCCATGAAATTTTCCATGGAACTCTTTTCACACCATCAATCCATATTTTTATTGATTATTAGGAACTCTGTAGGTCCAAAGGACTCCTCTTTGTTGGTGTGATAATTTATAACTCAAAGTAGTTGGGTGGTGTCATGTGTTTGCTTCTTCATGACCCCTAAGTGGTCCAAATCCCCTTTCAACTATTGATCAAGATAAAATCAATAATCAAGATCTCTACCTTGGCATACTAGTTATGATTCATGCTCATATAAATATGCCATGTGTTCATCCCAATCACCTCCATCTATATTATCAATCACACTACTCCACCTTGAATCCAACTCTATTGATTAATCTACATTTTCATTGATGGCCCGAATTGCTATGGGTTGGAATAAATTTTCCCCACGAGGATGCATGTTTTTGACCCACATTAATAGTTGTGCACGACATGTATTCCAACTCCATGACCTTCCTTTCATAAACAATGTTGTTATTCAATTTTTTCATGGAGTATAACCCTCCATGTGTCTTTACAAATCTGACTTGGACCTTATCCCTTGACTCCACATATCCTTATGAGGGTCAGTTCATATACCCTAGTCATGCCTACTTTCACGAGTGATGTATTTGTTTTCATGCAAAGCTACCTCATCGCATGGTGATGGTAGACTAGCTTGTCTTAATACTTGGTAGATGCCCTCCATTGCTTTGTAGCAAAGAAAGAGCTTCTATTTTACCTCCCATTATTGCACTCTATCATCCTTCTCCCACTTCTGTCCAATTGGTAAGCCTGAAACCCTAGAGATAATTTCCTCATTCACCCTCATTTCAAAATGTTTCACTCTAAATATGCAACCCTGGTATTGTTCCATTGTTATATTTTCTCTAAAATTTTGGTCGAAATCCATTATAACTGCATCATAATATCCTTGGAGTTGATTACAATATTATAACTATTAGCTTCCTAAAATATTATCAAGACTTTGCGATTACTTCTCAATAGTTATTTGTCTATAGATTCCCTCCAATTTGGTCCTCCTCCCGTTACTACTTTGAATTGTAGTTTGAAGTGAGTTTTCTCTCCTTAATCATCTCTTCTCAATCATGACCTTGTTGCTCAAGATAGCCAATAACAATGCCCTATGCCCCTATGCCCTGTGAAAACCTTCAAATGGATATACATTTGAACTAGAATGTGGTCACACCTATGAGTAATTACAAAATTTCTTGCATCACTCATGAATTGATTCTTTAATGATTATGAATCCCTTACAAGACTTCTAGATTTTCCACACTACTCTTTGTCATTATCACTTACCTCATATCACTATGATTTTTCAGTTGTAAAAATTTTTTCTTTAGGTTGATACGACAACATACTTTTTGAATTTTTGATATGTAGTTGATTAGAACAATAGTTATTGCTCCCAGCTAAAGGTTTGGACATCTATGTTTGAAAGAGATAAGATAATTAGGAACTAAGGCTTTAGTTGGAAGATTTGGTGTAATGGTTATCCTAAGTAGTTCTCTAACATACGCTTTCAAACAATGGTTTGACAAAATCAAAGAAAGGTTTAGAAATACCCAATGTACCATGATTTTGAGAATGCCATGTTGTATGTTGATATTTTGAAGAACAACATGTGCATAATATTTTGTTGTTTTATTGAGTAATAGAGGCATTGCATTCCATGATAGTTGAGTCTTTTGTTGTAACTGTGATTCTTAGAGAATGCAAACTTAACATGAAAACCTATAGAACATGAACTCAGTAACAACTATGTGGAATGTGAATTCAACACTACATAATTGTAGAATATGAATTTTATCGTGTAGAAATGAATTGAACAATAGTCTCATGCTTGAAATCCTAATGATATGCATAAGATTAGTGAATTGAACTATGGTATGAAGCTTACATTTTCTTGATTTCTTTGCATTTGGAATGTGCAGAGAGTTAGCATGACGGATTACTAAATATGGAGACCATGTTCTTGAATATTAAAACTTCATAGATGGAAGTCATGAAAGTGATTAGTGGAACCTTACATGAAATAATAAATATTTTCTCCTTTTTTTCTTTTTCTTTTCTTTCTTGCAAAAAAGAATTGTGAGAGAACCAATTTTCAATTTTGTCTTGTCTTATGGTGCCCTTGAGGGTTTTCACCACACACACACACACACACACACACACACACACACACCTTTTTGGGAAAATATCCATAGAAACACTACAAGGATGTAGTGATATCATATTTTGAATTTATCATTTCTACTTGCATTTTCAAACCTATTTTTACTTCTATAATGATCATATAACCAAGTTCCTAGAGATCTAGGGCGGTTGTGGCTTATCTTGATCATCATGTTTGAACGATTTGTGGTAATTCTAAATGAATAGATTTATATGTTTCATGTATATTTCCCACCAAAAAATTATAATTAAGACAAGAAATGGTAAGCTTTCTTGACAAGCCCAAAATATCTAAGTGGAATGGTGGTGTTTGTTACCATTTGACAATGTAGGGATTATTTATCATCTTCATTAGTATATTTCTTTCACCAACACAATGGAAATCCATAGATATTAGTGATAATTATAGGTTACAACAAGAGAGTTGGGAGGCTATACACCTTGTTTTATATTGCTTGAGCACCATTAATCATATGGGAAATGTTATCACATAGATTGTAGGTTGGGAAACTCCCAACCAAATCCACAAATGTGAGATAAATATGGGAGTATATACCCACTATCACCTTAGATAGATACCCCCCTCACTTAAGTGATGATAAGTCACCACAAGGGGGGAATCCAGGTGACCTTAGGGGGATTGGGATGGAAAATGGTAGAATGATTAAAGGATCCCATAGAAGTCTAGGTTGGAGATGAATGAATCCTTGAGGAAGAGTCTTGTGGAAGGGTAAATTATTACCAATGGTTATGTACCTGCAAAACAATGTTATCCCACCAAGAAAAGACTCTATATTGTAATGTATGCTTCAAAATATAAGGGAAATCAACAAGATAAGCTTGTTGTCCGAAAACTGCAGCATATATCAGATTTATATCAGCAACAAGTAAATTAGAATAGCTGCACAACTAACCATCAAATTCATGAAATGTTTATTGGATAATTAATCCCAAAACATGTAGATAATATTCTGATACTTAAACTCAAATTTTGATGGTAATATGGGGTTGCAAAAAGATGTTATGAGAAATGTGTTAGGGAAGCCTTATGGTTTTAGCAAACAATTTCTACAACAACAATATCTAACCACAAAAATTCACAAGTAAACCATCAAAATGATAGCCAACGATTAGTAGAACAGTAATCTAGGTTCATAAGTAAATTTCCACTGTAGATTAGAGTAGAGAGAGTAGAGAATGAAAAAATAAGAGTTTTATTGCAGCCCTAATGGTTGTAGAATTGAATTTATTACAACAATAAATTCCTTGGCTAAAATAGGACGCCCTTAAGGCATAATCAAGTTTATGATACCAAGAAGATATTCCAACTTGAACAAAAACAAAATCTCTCTATTTCACGTATACCAATGCAATGATTTTATTTCTCTAATGAAAATTTAGATTAGTGCCTTGTCAATGGGTTATGGAGTCTTCTTGTGTAAATTTAGGTATACTACTTCTCTAGGGGTGTAATCCCTTTTGATCCCTAAAGCAAGTAAACCTAACAAGGTAAATCTAGGAGGGTGTAAGCCCTTTTACTCCTCCTAGAAACCTTTTGCAATAGCTTATCTAATAAAAACCAATAACATACTTGGTGGATGGTGTATTACATTATACTCCTCCAATGGTCTATACAAGAATAATCATGAAACAATAAAGAAACACCAACAATATGCAAAAGTTCCTTACCAATTTTAAGTGATATGCAAGATAAACCCTTATCTACCAAGTATATTCCATCAGCATAGCAAGAGACAAGCATCCAAGAGATAGCACACCACTTTATCTCCAAAGAAAAGTGTTAAATATATAAAAAATTGCACAAGAGAGAGAGATGTGATTTACCCAAGAGGGTAAAAAATTTCAGCCAAGTCTCTCACTCAAGAGAGAGTGAGTTATGATAAAATGAAATATCTTAGGTTTCTTTTTATAGGAGGCCTTTAGAATTAGTTTGTCCACATATAATTAGGGAAAAACAAAATTAGGGAGGCCAACCTCCTCCAATTTCCCCTTTACAATTTAATTTTTTATTTTACATAATGAGGAAAACCCTAAAGGTGATGTCATACCCCCTAGGGGTGATGTTTTGGCACATAGAGAAAGTCATTGAGCCATGTGAGAGAGTCGTTACCGTCAACTGAACAAGGCTACAATCAAGAATCAGTATCCCTTACCAAGAATTGATGATTTGTTCGATCAAATGAAGGGCGTGACGGTGTTCTCCAAGATCGATTTGCGATCAGGGTATCACCAGTTGCGGATCAAGGAGGATGATGTCCCTAAGACCGCCTTTAAGATGAGATTTGGACATTACGAGTTTACTGTTTTTCCATTTGGACTGACAAACGCCCCAGGAGTATTTATGAGTTTGATGAACGGGGTGTTCCGTGAATACTTGGACAAGTTCGTCCAAGTATTCATTGACGATATTTTGATCTACTCTCGGATGACGGAGGAGCATGATGAGCACTTGCACTTGGTACTACAGTGCCTGCGAGAGCACAAATTGTATGGGAAGTTGTCCAAATGCTCTTTTTATCAATTGAGGATTCACTACTTAGGGCATGTCATCTCTGGCGAAGGTATCACCGTGGATCCAGCCAAGGTCGAGGCTATTATGGAATGGCCAGCGTCGACGAATGTCACAGAGGTGCGTAGCTTTATGGGTTTAGCAGGATACTATCGACGGTTTTTCGAGGGATTTTCGAATATAGCAAATTCGATCACGGAATTGCAGAAGAAAAACAAGAAGTTTCTTTGGACCGAAAAATGCGCGGAAGCATTTCGGAGGCTTAAGGATTTGTTGACGACAACGCCGATACTAAAAGTCCCTGACATGGACACAGACTTCTTGGTATGCATAGACGCATCCAAGGAAGGTTTAGGCGGAGTCTTGATGCAAGACGAACAAGTGATTGCTTACATTTCGAGGAAACTGAGAAGGCATGAAGAGAACTACGTGACGCACGATTTGGAGTTATTAGTCATCATATATGCCTTGAAGGTTTGGAGACACTACCTTGTAGGATGAAAATTTGAACTAAAGACGGATCATTGCAGACTACAACACTTTTTCACGCAAAGCGACCTGAACGCGCGACAACGACGTTGGTCAGAATTGCTTAGCGAGTACGAATTCGAGATTACTTACATAAAGGGAACCGTGAACCGAGTGGCAGATGCTTTGAGTTGGAGGCCACGCATATTTTCGGTGTTACCTCTTCAGACAAATCTACGTGAAAAGATTCTAACCTTACAGCGTGACGATGACTGGTATAAGGAGGTCGAGGGCTTTATTGGAAAAAACACAATGATGGTACCACGATATGAGGGATTTTCTTTTGATAGCGATGGGTTATTGAGGTTTAAAGGTTGGATTTACGTACCGCCAAACGATGAGTTGAGGATGTTGATCATGAGCGAGGCTCATAGAGAAGTTTACATGGCTCACCCGGGAGTTACGAATATGAGGGAAGACCTTAAGCCCTTATTCTTTTGGAGGGGAATGAAGGCCGACATAGTCAATTATGTGGCCATATGTCTAGAGTGTCAGCAGGTAAAGGATGAACACAGACACCCGACAGGATTACTTCAACCACATGCCATTCCGAAATCGAAATGGGAGGTCATTTCGATGGATTTTATCGTTGGATTGCCACTAACGGCAAGGAGACATGACTCGATTTTTGTATTAGTAGACACTCTGACGAAGAGTGCTCACTTTATTCCTGTACATATGACGTATCAGGCACCTGACATAGCAAGAGTTTTCATCAGTGAGATTGTGAGGCTACGTGGTGTGTCTAAGTGGATTATATCCGATCGAGGATCAGTGTTTACTGGACGATTTTGGACGAGTTTCCAAGAGGCCTTGGGAACCCAACTTAACTTTAGCACTGCGTATCACCCAAATACTGACGGACAGACCGAACGAATGAACCAAACCTTGGAAGACATGTTGCGCATGTACGTGATGGACCAACAAAAGCGTTGGGAGGAATTCTTGCCTCTAGCAGAGTTCGCTTACAACAACAGTTACCAGAGCACCATTAAGATGGCGCCTTTCGAGTTTCTTTATGGGCGACCGTGTCGGATGCCCTTGAGTTGGGATCGACTTGAGGATAGGGTCCTAGTGGGATTAGAAGCGATCCAAGAAATGGAAGAGAAAATGGAAACCATAAGACAAAGGATCAAAGAAGCGCAGGATTGACAGAAGAGTTATGCCGATGCACACCGAGTCGACTGTAGTTATGAGGTCGGCAATTGAGTCTTCTTGCGGGTTAAACCGCATAAGAGTTCGATCAAGTTTGGAAAGGGAGCTAAACTCTCTCCTAGGTTCGTGGGACCTTTCAAGATTGTGGAGAGAAAGGGGCCCGTGGCCTATCAACTAGCCTTGCCTGATTCTTTGAGGCGTATGCACGATGTATTTCATGTATTTGTTTTGAGACATTATATTAGTGATCCTACACATGTGATTGACATGAGTTCCTTGTAGGTATCGGATGAGGGAGTGCTCATGGATGAGCTGGTCCACATCTTAGATCATCATGTTTGACAGTTACGACGTCGAACAGTAGATCAGGTCAAGGTCCGGTGGGACAATTATAGTCCGCACTCGACAACCTAGGAGGACGCATATGATATGTGCCAGTAGTTTCCATTTTTGTTTGCTAGATAGACTTATGATACTATGATACATTTATTTCAGCATTTATACTGAGAAACTTCAGGATGAAGTTTAGACCAAGAGGGGGTGTTTGTAACATCCCGCTCTGGCGCACTGAGAAAACTTATTCTTTGAGGACACTTGCTCGCAAGTGATCTGGACTTTTATGATAAGAAAACATTTATCCTTGACTATGATGTGATATGATAGATGACTTGATGTTTTACTGCTTGACATGGATAGGTGCTATTGACTCGGTTTTACTGAGTGTGCATGGTTTTTGACTTTGAGGATGCAGAGGCATCGACGAGACCCCTTGGACTTCGGATCGAGTCAGGGAGTGTGCTTTTGGGGTTGATTGTTTACTGTGACTTTAGTACATTTGATTTGATGATATGATGTGGACATGTTCTGACACTATTGTTGATGATGCAGGCTGATGATAGCTTGCCGACCAGACTCACATATGGAGTAAAGGGGCCACACACGATTTCCAGAGAGGTTGAGGGAGAGGTGTGGACAACAGCTCTGCCACGACCTACTAGCACTCCCGCCGTGGCTCGAACTGTAGGTTAACGATTACCTAGTTCGAGAGGATCCACGATGCCGTGAGGGAAGACTGCGACAATCGCTCACGATGATTCTAAGGGGTGCACAATCAGGTGGGGGCCTTATTCCTTAGAGCCCTTAGTCTCCCACAAGTTCACCTGGCAGAGTGTTGACTTCAGGGGTTATTGATGTCTACCAATCAGTCAAGTTGGCGAGTGGCACCCTTGGAGCACGTGGTGCATCCTGAAGGGCACGTCGCGCAAAAGAAACGAACAAGGCGAGTGGCACCCTTGGAGCACGTGGTGCGTCCTGAAGGGCACGTCACATTGATGTTGATGAAGGAACAAACCTAGATGGCCCTAAGACATTTAACACATTAGGAAATTCTTAACCAACTTCCCTAATTAAATGTTGCCTAGTTCAGACTCTAAGTCCTAAGTCTAAAACTTCTCTAGGGTAAAATTTTTGTCTAACCTTAAGAAAAAGACCCTATAAAAATAAAAATAAAAATTTAAACTAAAACCCACTTAAGTAATAGTCTTAGTCTTCATAAAATTTTTGGAGTAAAATGAAGAGAGTAAGAATTTAATTAAAACTAGTGGATTTAAAAAATTGCAAGGGATAAATTAATTCTTAACTTGTGAAAGTATAAAAAGATATTAAATAAATAATAAAATGGAAAAGATTGAATGGCGCAACTGCCATTGTGGCTCTAATAAAAAGGGGAAAGAAGGGAATAATAAAAATTGGGAAACTAAGGAATAGGGGGAAACATAATAAGGGAAAGAGGGGAACTTATGGTAAAAAGCGAGGTCAACATAGTAAGGAATCTGCAATTAAGAACCTTCTAAAATGAACTAAATT
>JZKD02S1806901.1:515703-535116 GCA_000966675.3 Picea glauca | reverse complement strand
AACCCTAGCTCCTTCTAGCCTATAAAAGAAGGGGTAGGGGTACCATTTGGAGGAGGAAAAAATATAGTGAAGAAACTCTGCCCATTTACGTAATCCATTGTCCCAACCCTTTAGCTTTTCCTCATGCCAAAGGAGGTTTAACGCAAAGCAGTTGAAGGACATAAGAAGAGGAGTCCAGGATCAGGTTCAAGGAGCGGTGGCTGGTCTCAGCTTTGATTGTAAGTTGATTCATTTTCAGTAATAAAAAGAATACTTTTCCCGTCCTAATGCATGAATTGTCTATGGTTTGGTTAATTTATGCTTGATTTCTAACCCTTGAGTAGAGAAGTAGCATGCATGCATAGTTTTTGTTTGTCTTGAGTGCAGGTCATCTGTGGAAGGAGCAGCGCAAGAAAGTAATCGAAGAGCAACGAAGGATCTACATCGAACGTTGGTAACAAGGTTAGTGGTCCTTTTCCATGCATGTACTGTGAAAGAGGGGTTTAAGTCTTGGGTTGTAGGTAAAAAAGTAATTTCTTTTCGGTCAAAATATGCATGCAAGTCTGACCCTAGTTTGCTAGTCCGTAGGGTATTTTTCCCAACAACACTAGTGACCTTGTTTGTTGTGTCATAATTCTTGGTTTTTCTGGATGAGCGGTCTCCTCTAGTGGAATTGTCTCTGAGCCATTTATCTCTTCTCTGAGATTGATTGTGTTGACTGGGATGACCCTTAAGGGTTCTGTCAAAAGGTCAAGCGGGGGGTCATTTTCAAACCTTTGTATGACTCTTTGGGCTTCTTCTAGCAACATCATCCCTCTCCTCTGTGCCTCTGTGGCTTCTACTACTTGATTTTCTTCCTTGACCCTGAGGGATTCTTGATTTGTTTGTTCTATAGTTTCCACCTCCTCATCCATTTTCATCGCTTTAAATATCGTCATATTGGGATTATCCTTTCTCTGGAGCACCTTCTTTGAGTCCTGAGCACCCTTTGTAAATATTTCATCTTCAAAATTATCGTGGGCATACAGCCAATAGGAAGATACATGTGACGTATGCTGGGGTACTAGGACCTTTGGGTCATGTTTGTGAAATCATCCTGTGGGGAATCTATACTCCAACTGGCTCAACCCCTCTTATTTTTCTTCTGCAGTATCTTTCACCATGTAAAACCCTACATGAAAGCCATGGGGTATGAATGCTCTCTTTTTGTCTTTTACCAGAGTGGCATTATAGCCTTGCAGAATGGTTTGATAACATATTTCTCCCACAATGAGATGGTCCGAGACGTGAGTGGGGAGTAAATGTGGAGTGCTTGTGGACCCAAACACTTTGATGTAGGTGGTGGCTTCTTCCAAGTACCAGTGGCCTACTTTTGAAATCATTTTCTTAGCTGCTACCATAATCCTTGGGCATTCTTTCTTAAAAAGAATGAAATAGAATCGAGCTATAAATTCATCACAAGTGAGGGCATAAGATCTCTTGTACTTGTTCTCCCAAATTTTTTTGAAATAGACATGCATGGGTAGCTCAGCAACATGCCAGCTCAGATTCATGCCTGTGAAGACGTTCTTTGTGCATATCACGTCCAGTAAGTATGATGCCATGTGGAAAGTTGGCGTTTATCCATCCTTTGGTGTCTGGGATTTATGTATGTTGGTGCTCAGTTGTTTTGAAATGATCGCTCCCAAGTTGAAGCTGCTACCGGAGATTGCCACAGTGTATGCTAGGGGCATCCAAGCTTTTGAAAACTTGGCGCAATCCCTTTCCCCATATAATCGACATATCAGAGCCATAAGATAAATATATGACTCTTTAAGATTGGTCGTAACGTACCATAAGTTTCTCCTGTTTGTAAAATTATTATCTTCTTTCCACCATGAGGCCATCGACCTGCTGGTGTCATGGAACTCATAGAATTTTACCATAAAATTGGTATTTAACGTTTCCTCCGAGTCTCTGAGTTTGTAGTATTTCTGGACCTATATTGGGAAAAAAACCCCAACACATCCTCCATTGTCATCATGCACCATGCATTTTGTCGCATCCATGTGGTCGATAACCACCCCAGTGTTTCAATGCAAGGAAAGACCGGGGTTCAACAGGCTACCATGTGCAGGAAGGATCGTCGAATTTTCAGGAATACTTGGTCATCCAACATTCTAACATCCCGGTTATTGTGTTGTATAAACTCGGGGTAATATTCTCGATTGATTTTTTTAAACAAATCTCCTCATTTTGGGAGAACCACTCTTGATCCAGTACTTGCCTTTGTGTCGTTGAATGAAGGAGGCTGGGAAAATGCATTTTTGGTAGACGTTCGGATGACTGGATCCACTTTAGTGGAAAAATCAAGTTGTCTAGCAACGCTGGGAGAAGTTCCTTCATCGACCTCTTCTTCTTTCAGTTTTGGTGCTCTCGACGAGCGCCTAGTCGTTGGATTCCTTGGATTCATTTTCCTGCAAAAAGAATAGAATGAGATATCGACTTGTAGAAATGATACTAAAAAATAAATTATTGTGATTGCTGAAATGATACAGATAGTTCATACCTCTCCTTCGCACAATCTTAACCTGGTTTAGAATTCTGAAAATCAACTATGAGCTCTTGAAACACTTTCTCACTCCTTTGACTACTTTGGCAATGGAAGACTTGGGTACTAAATGTTGCGTTCGAATTTGTCTTTATAATTTAAACATGGATCATACTTACCTTTTCGCGTCAGTTCTTGAATTCAGGATGCAAATGCAGTCTGCACAGTCCATCACCAAGATCTGAATCATGCTCAGGATTAAATGAAATCGTAGGTTCGCGGTGCAGGACCGGGGTACTATGTAGTTCATTAGCAGTTTCAAACTCCTATTATTTGGTCAGTGTGCGGGTTAGTAACATGTTTTAATCAACACATTGATTGGCCTATTAAACAGAAAAATACGATCTTATTTTTCTCCGAATATGTCCCATCCTACCGTCGATGTCCTATTAGTCCACCGGTTTAAACAAGTGGATCGATGTCGACGATTTTCTTAGACAACGTTCGTTAATACCTCTTTTAGCGAAAGATCCGATGTTGACCTGGACTGTCATACAATGTTGACATGGAAATACTGATTTGGAAGGGTGATCATGACACATGGCATTTGGTTTTGGCTCCTCTGTTAAAATTTTCTTTGGAATCATGGATTTTCTTTAGACAGGTCTCTAGGAACCTCAGACTATCCTACCGATGCTAACGACATGTCGAGGATTGACGATCGGCGAGTCTCTATGTTTATTACTTCGTGATTTCATCCCTCGGAGTTCGCCGATGTCGAAAACATATTACCGACTGACGTTGGGCGTTGTGTCGAAGTAAAAATTGTCATAGTTTAAGGTTTTCTTCGGATATCACCGACCCCGAATGTATCGAAGATCGACGATCAGAGGTTCGTTAGGTGTGTCAATGTTAAAATTTTCCTTTTCGTACTTTCCTGATGCTGATGATACATTGATGATCGATGATTGATGCTTTTCATTGTTGTATGGTCAATTTTACTACGCAGATCATGCCGATGCCGATAATAGGTGCACGACTCAAAATTTTAGTTGTGTATACTTAGTTAAAAAAGAAAAAACCAAGTCTACTTTTTAGAAGAGAATTCAGTCTATTCAACAAATCCAAACTAGTCCGAATGTGATCGATGATAAAACAAAGGAACAAAATTTATTGATCCCCACACAACTGACTCAATTCAGAAAGAGAGAAACAAAAACAAAGTGGTACCCAAAAGAGAAAATTTTTACAAAAAATTTAGGGTGTGTTGAGTGCTCAACAAATGGCGATCCTTTGGGAGAAAACATAATCTCTACTCCTTTCTCAACCAGCTTGTGCAGAGGTTAGTTGAGAAACAATCTAGCTTTGCATTCAATGGAGTATTTCCTATTAATACATACACAACTTCCAGGGTTCATGAATCCGGATCCACCTATGGGGTTCATCCCTTTTTCCACCTTCGTTCCTCTTGACCATGACCCATGCCCTTCTTTGACAAGAGCTGGGTAAGGCATCCACTGGCTTGAGGCCATTTTTAGTTATTATTATTCCCTCGCTATGGTGTTTCTTTGCTGCCAATGAGTGTCCATAGCCTCGACGAAGTCACTCTGACATCATAGACCTTGCTCTGCTGCCAGCGAGCGTCGATAGCCCTGACAGAGTTATCTGCATACCGTCTTAGACTTTGCACTCCTTTTAATATAGGTCATTTTCTTCTAGTAGAAATGCCACAAGTGAGTCGAAGAGGAGGATGTCTACTATTTGCAAGGTGAGCTGTTAAGGTGAAACCCTTCCTAGCTCCGTCTAGAGGTACATGTGATCCTTTCCAACTAGCCATCTTTACCTTTGGGCTTTACCAGAACACCAAGAAAATATTTCATCACTTACCAAGGTATTATGCTTTGCAAAGACAAAATATAGATATCCTTTGAAAATTTGTATTTGTCCAACGTCTCTTATGTTGCACGTAAGTGTAATTTAGGAAAAGAGTCTGCTTCACCATATTTATTAAATTCAACCACTGCTTTACAGAACGCAACTTAATTACAAGAAAATACCAAGCAAAAGAAAAAAAAAACAAAAATAAAGAGGAGTTTGCAATCGGCCTACCCTAAACCTACATACTTATCCTGATCAAAATATATGCTAAAAACAAACATAATTTTTTTGTTTTTTTTTGTTTTTTTTGTTTTTTTTAAAAGAAGTATCATTTTAAGGCTTGGCCATTCACCGGGAGGGTGTCAGGTTCCCCCCTCATATTTTGAAATCGGTATGTCCTTGCCCCAATTTTCTCGGATACCTGGAAAGGTCCGAGCCAGAGATTTTGAAATTTCGAGTGTTTTCCTTTAGACTCGTTTTCTTCATCCCATTTCAAAACTAGGTACCCTACTTCAAAACTTTCTTCTTTGGCCTTATGTTTGTCAAACCATATTTTAAATGTCTGTTGATGAGTGGTGAACTTAGCTTTAGATTTTTCTCTTTCTTCATCTAGCATGAGAAGGGTATCAATCCTTTGTTGTAGAGCGGATGAGGGACGACCTCTTCATGCTTGGGTGAGCTGTAAAGATGGAAGATACAATCTGTTTGGAAGAATGGATTCTTTCCAATATACCAAAAAGTATGAAGAGTTTCCTATGGCTTCTTTAGGTGTTACTCTATCGGCCTATAGGGCGTTATGAAGAGAATTATGCCAATTCCTCTGATTTTCAACAATTGTCATTTTTAATATTCTTACTAGGTTTTTGTTAGTTGACTCTGCTACCCCATTCCCTCATGGAAAATAGTTTACAGAGTATCTTATTATGATCTTTTTGTCAAGAGCGAATTCAGTGAAGCATATGGAAGAAAAGTAGGCAACATTGTCAAAAACGAGGATGGAGGGTAGTCCAAACCTCGTTATCTGTTGTTGTTCTAGAAATTGCATTACTACCTTTTCATTAATGTGCATGAGAGGGATACCCTCCGTCATCTTGTAAAATAGTCTATAGCAGTCAAGATGTATTTATGTTGTTTCGAAGAATTGGGAGTAATTTCTCCTATGACGTCTATTCCCCACTTCTTGAATGGTCTGGATATAGTCATTAGTTGGAGTGGAATGGTTTCTCTCGTTTCCCTATCGACTCTCACTTGACAAGATTTACATTTCTAGGAATATGCGTGAGCGTCCCTGAACAGAGTGGGCCAATAATAACCATCCCTTAGTATTTTATGAGTCATGGTTTCTCTTGCAAAATGCCCACTCATTGGGTCGTCGTGGAGTTCTCTCAACACCTTTTATGCATCGTCCTGTTTAAGACATCTAAGTAGTACTCAATCATAGTTTATGCAGAAAAGAACAAAATTTATGAGGCGATATTGGACGGATTTTAACCCGAGGGCTCTCCTTTCTCTAGGGTTTAGATTTTCAAGATAAGTGACGGTAAGTCCCATGATGTAGGAGATAAAACAGGTTTCCATACCAGGATTCTCTCTTGGGAGGTACGTATAGGGCTTCCTTGTACCATAATGATAGCTCATTTTCCCAACCGGGGTCTTCTTCTTTAATCATATCTTGGGCCTCAACAACTAGTTTACACAATCCTTGTCCTTTGACCATTTTGGCAGGTTTTATGTCTAGATCAAATTCCTAAATGACTTCCATCCAATTTCCCCTCCTTTCTCCCATTTCCCGTTGGGTGAATAAATATATGACTGTGGGGTGAGGGACTATGACTTTGGTGTGATTCTTCAGGATATAAGCTCTAAAATGATTGACTGATTTATATACTGCGTAAGCATGTTTGTCTATAGCAGGGTAGTTTAGTTCAGATCCTTGGAAATTGGTGCTCATAAAGGATACTGGTGCCTAATTTTTTTGATCATCCTTTTGGGAAAGTACTGCAACCAAGGATTGGTCAGAAGCAAAGGTATAAAGGGAAAAATCCTTTCTAAAGTCATGGCTTCCCAACACTAGTGCTTGGGATATTGCATTCTTGATGCTATTAAAATATCCTCTCCTTTCTTCATCCCATTTAAACTCTGCATCCTTGAGAATAATTTTTTGTAAAGGTTTAACAATTTCAACGAAGTCAGAAGTAAACTTTCTCACAAAATTGATCTTCCCGAAAAAAGATTACATGGTCCTTTTATTGCGAGGCAAAGGAAGTTGAGCTATTGCTTTTATCCGCTCAACGTCGATGCTTATTCCTCCTTGAAATATGATGTGACCTAATAAATTTCCTTACTCTACACCAAAGATGGTTTTCTTGGGGTTCAAAGATATTCCTTATTTCCTACACCTTTCAAAAATCTAAGTCAAATGTCGAATATGGTCTTCCTTGTTTTTTGAGTATACTGTTACATCATCTAAATAGACTACCACACACTTGTTAATCAATCCCCTAAAAGCTACGTCCATGGCCCTATGGAAGGCTTCTCCTACGTTAATAAACCCAAAGAGCATGAATTTATAAGAAAAGGTTCCCCACTTGGTTCGGAAGGTAGTTTTTAATCGATCATCTTCTGAAACCAAGACCTGGTTATACCTCGAGTAACTATCTAGGAGGGAAAAAATTTCAGAGTCGGATACTGTTTGTAGGAGTTGTTTGATGGGTGGGACTGGGTAGTTATATTTTATTGATGCTATGTTAAGGTTTCTGAAATCCACACACAAGAGGATCTCCCTGTATTTATTCCTAGCAGGCACCAAATTCGCTACCCAAGCAGAGTGTCTAACCTAAAAAATAATCTTGGCATCTAACAATTTCTTCAACTCTTGATACATAAAAGGTTCAGAGAGGGGTGATACTTCCTAAGTTTTTGTTGGAAGGGTTTTACTCCATATTTTAATGGGATTGTGTGCTAAATAATGAGAGTGTCATAAGTTTTTAATTCTTGGTAGGACCATGCAAAGAGAGTTGATATTCTTTAAAAAGTTTGAGATAAAATTTTCTGTCTTCTTTGGACAGTGTTTTACCTAGATTTACATTCTTGGGGTTTTCATGGGTTCCTAGGTTTATAGTCTCTTATATAGGACATGATCTCCCTATTTTTGCATTCTTTGACCCTCTAAATCTTTCCCTTAGGTCGAAAAGGTTCTCCAAATTGGCCACCCCTTCCGGTATCGTGTGAAACTTTGGTTTATTATTAGAGTGATATGTTCCCTTATTTTATTCATGGAGGTATGATTCTGTGAGTAGTTCTTGGAATATTTCATCATCAATGGCCAAATCCTTAAAATTCTCCTTGTTAGTCAGGAAATCTACAATCTGTTCATCTCCTTCAAAGACTTTCCAGTTAGAAATGTTAATAGGCACCGACAATTTGTAGAGCAGTTCCACTGTGAAGCTATATGCTTCATAATATTCTAAAGGAGATAATCTTGAGGCTACGGTAGCTAAGGAATCAACAAGAGTGTTTTTTTCCCTAGGAATAACAGTAATGTTGAAGGCCTCAAAATTGTCTATTAGATTGTGTACCTCTTGCTGGTAATTACTCAAGTGAAATGAATTGCAATGGATAGTATTTTTCACTTGCCTAACAATAATTTGAGAGTCTCCAAAAACTTGCAATTCATTAATGTTTAAGTCTATGGCTCTATTCAGTCCATGAACTAAAGCTTCACATTCAACAATGTTATTAGTGCATTCAATTTCTAATTTGCAGGATAAGAAGTTTTTCTTCCCCTTTGGGTCAATGAGAACACATCCTGCTATCGACCCTTCTTGTGATTTAGACCCATCAAAATACAACGTCCAAACTTGTAAGAAGAATTTAGTAACTTCTTCATGCTTACTTATTTTCTCACCTTCATATTCCTTGTCTATTGCTCCCGACAGAAGATTCTTTCTTCTGCAGCTGCTAGTAGATTTACTTGAAATGTCATTTCATATTTTTGAGTGGGAGGTATATATGATGAGAGAGGGGAGAAATTGTCGAAATTAGATTCGTAGGAATAGTTTCCTAACACAGGGAAATATGTCAACGAGGGTTCGTTGAGATCTTCGAAATCGGTAACAGTGTGTTTGAGATATATTTCCATATCGATCCTAATCATTTTTGTATGTCCTTTTAATGGAAACCAAAGGTGAGCCCATTCCATACTAAATTATCCATTTAATTTCTCGGACCAATATCGGCTAAGTAACAATCCATAGGCCTCTATGATGTCTACTATGATTATGTCAATCACTTGAACAATTTTTGGGTGTGTAGCCATTCTGATCATGACATATTTAAGTTCCCCATTAACCTTCACCTTATTCCTATATAGTTGTATAGCATGTTTATCACTTTTGAGCAGAGTTGCATTCAATTTCTTGTAGATTGACAATGGCATGACGTTGGAGGATTCCCCTGAATCAACTAGGCAATGATGCATGTTTCTATTAAATACTTCAAACATTAAAAGGAAAGGAGTAACAAAAGGATTTCCTCTTTTGTCTAATGAGAAAGAATTCACACTCGGTTTATTCTTTAAATCTATGGGGAATGGGACATCACCTAGGTCAGTGCTTTTCATAGGGGCTTCTATTGATTTTAAGGCCTATAACATAAAATCCTTTTGTTGGGGAATCCTACACATGTCCATGACAAACACATTAGCCTTCATATTCTTCAAGTCCTCCACTACATTATAGTCTATATTAGGGGCTTCCTATGTGTGTATGTTAGCAGGATTCTTTTGAGAAGAAAATAGGGATTTTGGACGATCGACCGCTTGATTCCCTCTAGATAACTGAGTAGTGGTGGGATTAGTTTGGATCGATTGAATTCTACCTCAGGTCTGCAAAAATAGGACTTCATCGAGAGGTTATTGCACTTTAGAAAAGTCGTTGAAAGGCATCAGGTGGTTGGAATCCCATAA
This sequence comes from Picea glauca, assembly GCA_000966675.3. Taxonomy (NCBI): domain Eukaryota; kingdom Viridiplantae; phylum Streptophyta; class Pinopsida; order Pinales; family Pinaceae; genus Picea; species Picea glauca. The sequence continues at coordinate 525,763 of JZKD02S1806901.1, read as the reverse complement.
CAACATGGTCATCTCTTCCAGTGGCTCATGAATTTCCTGATCAATGGTGTTTATTGCCAAGCCACTGGGTTGTTTGGTTAGGGAGAATTCATCTAGGAATCAGTTAGCCATTAAATTCATAGCATGCACCCATTGAGGGAAGTCCCTTTCTGAATGATTCTCTTGGTGGTATGTGCAAAAAGAGTCAAATGCTATAGTTTCTAAGTCAATGTTTAGGTTAGATGGGGGAGGTTTTATAGCTTTGAAAGGTGGATTTGTTTTAAAAAAGGTCTCTGGTTTTGGTTTCTCTCCCCAACACTCCTTTTCATATCTATGATATCATTGGACATTTTTTTGATCATCCACTATAGGTTTTCTATATCTCCTCCTTGTTTATCAGGACCTAGTTCTATTTGTTTTACTGGGGGTCTTGTTAAAAAAAGTACTCTCTTAGGTAGAGGTTGGGTTTATTTTTTCATCAGTGAGATTTGATCTTCTTTGCATCCTTTCATTTGGACTTCAATCATTTTATCTTCCTCGAAATTTTCGGCTAAGTTATGTTTGTTAGCCCTTTTTACGAACATGGAGATGGAAGCAGGGAGAGCGTTAGCGTATACCTCAATCTGCAACTCCTGGGTAGGTTTAACTTCAGGTTGAAATTTTTTCAGGATAGTGGTAAATCATTGGTTGAAATATTTAACTTTCTCTTTTGGAATCATGGTGGTGGAGAAAAGTTCATCCATTAAAGATCTTGTGGTGGTTTCTTATACAATTTTGTCTAAGAAATCTTTTTGAAACTTCGTCCAACTAATTATGGATCCAACTGGCAAGTTAACATACCAAGTCGAGCCTGAATTCTTAAAGGTATAGGGAAAGAGTGTACACACTATATCATCATGTTTTACATTCATCAATATTATAGTTAATATGAACTTCTTGATATGGTCCTCAGGAAATCCGAAGGTTTCGAGATCAAATTTGGGGAGTAATTATTCTGGATGTCGGGGTAGGTTATGCACCCATCCTGGGATTTCCAGAGCATCTCTGGCCAACCATGGTTGATTATATTGAGGTTGATTTCTCATTTCTTCATTGTTTTTGTTATTATCCTCCATGTCTTCTGATTCAGAAGTTGAGCGATCCAAGTTAGACCCCTCCTCGTCAGATTCAAAATTGCCAGGTTCATAGTAATTATTGGATGGTGTTTCAGGGATCAGATTAAGGGGTTTTTCTATCTCAATGAGGGAAAAATCTACCAGGTCTTCTACCGTGTGAACAAAAACCTAGTTAGGGGTGTCAACAACTGGTCTTCTTACTTGTTTTCTGCGAGGAAGTAAAGGAGATAAAGGTAACGCTCCAATTTGTTGGGCATAAGCTCTGGTGATTCTTCTGAACTCATTCAACTCCTCATGGGGGAGAGTGTAAGGTATTTCAGGGAATAAGTGTTATACTTCCTCATGCTGAGGTGAGTTACTCATTTTGGGAGTACTCTTTGTATGTGGGTTGTCTTGAGAATTACTATCCATTCATGTGGGATGTTTTGAATCTACAGGCTATGAGAGGTATATTATCATAAATATTGCTAGCCATTCATTCGTTCAGGCCCTCCTTGGGCCAATTTTGTTGATGGGTCAGAAATCCTTTAACTCAACAGTAGGAACCAAACTCGCTTAAGAGGCCCAATTAGACTCGTAATCATTTGATGAGTGGAATGGTTCTCCAGATCTTTGATCCCACTGATTTATCGATGGGATTTACAGGTAACTGACAGGTGTATCTTTCTATGAAATTTTTTTCCTTCAGGTTAAGCATTTCTCTTTTTGTATTTTTGTACTCTTGAATAATCTAGGTAAAATAAATATGATGGCATAATCCAACTAATAAAGGGAAATTACTAAAGGTTGAAGAATGTTGAGCTTAGGATAACCCTTATACCTCAACATGCAGACAACGATAATCATACCTATTTCAATCTTATCAATAATACTTTTACTTGTGGAACTTCATCATTGAATGAGATAACAATTGTAGAAAGGAAAACATATACGTAACAAAGATGAGTGTACAAGAAATAGTTCTCTTAGCTCTACTATCAATCACATATAAACAAATTGATTTCTTTTCATGATCTAGAACAAAAGAACTGTTATAATATTGAAAGATAACTTAACAATAGATACAACTACTCTTACTCAATACAACAACACTATCAAACTCGAAGACGTAAACAATCCCTCCTCGATCCAATCAAGTTGATGCTTTAGATGAAAAAATTGTCTTTGGTTCTAAACATAACTTCTTAATTAAAGTTGCACAAAAATAATTCGTTTACAATTCTAAAAGAAAAGGTCTGTCCCAAAACCATCGATCTTCTGCACGAGGTTGATCTCCCTATTTATAAAGGATCACTAAGCTAAAAATAACTGCTAAAAGTTGTGTTAAGAAAACAAAAATGACACGTGTCAGACTTTGTCTCCTTGTTCTCTTGAGATCATCTGATTTTTTACTGTAGTGGATGATTTCTCTCATACTGCACCCACTTGAAGAAAATGTCTCTGCATGTGTTTGCATAGGGAAACCTATGTTGATCCATCGATGAGGAGAATTCTTCATTTATTTCCATTGCTCGTTCTCTATACTTGATGAGCTTGACACTTAAGCACTATAGAACTGCGAGGGATTTGATTGGGTGTTCCACAAACTTCTTTAATTGACCTGGAGTCATACTTGAAATCTGTGAGATCTCTGCCTCCCATGTCGAGTCTTTCTCTGCATGTTGGTTGACCACGTCATGCAAATCAACAAAATTTTCTAGTGGGATGAATTCTAGTAGGTCAATGTTTTCCATCTCTCGATTGATATTCTCCCAAATTTTCTCGCACTCTATCCACCTTTCATGTATCTTGCGTTGAGGTTCCTGGACCATGCTCACCCAATATTCAACTTCCTTCCTGATTCAGGAGATGGTGCTATCCATCAGTACTCGGATGTCGTGATCTTACGAGTCTTGACCCTTATGTACCACATTGATATAGTCAATCCGCTCTAAGGCCTGATGTGTCTTTTCATACCATGTCTGCACATCTTTACAAGTTTCCAGCCCCATGAGAGTATCCTCTTGAAAATCATCTATGCATGTGGTGAAGAGATTTATTTCATTTGTGAATTGTGCATATGTTTCTCTGAACTCATTCCTCTGGAATACTACTGCCTGTGTCGAATCCTGATAATACTTCGCTAGATGGAGCAGATGATCCAGCTCCTTCTTTGTGGCTGCTAATTCCTTTTCATCCCTTCTTTCTCTATCCAACATTGCATCAGTGATATCCATTCCCACCCCGATCAACTCAATTGTCTTAGTATTTTCTATGTTAAGAAGTGTTTCTTCTGTGGTTATTAGGAGTGTGATATCAAGCGTGAGACTCCTTTTATTGGTTGTCCTTATCATCACAACTTTCTTCTTTCTATCATAAGTTATTTCTTGTATGTCAATGACCTCATCTACCGGCTCCAAAATCTATTGATCTCCCCAGGTCAGAGTGTTGCCTAGGCTCCCTGCCGTATTTATGTTTTCTATGGCTGACTCTTGTAGTTCTTTAGCATGGGGAACTTCTGTATGTCTTGGTGACTCGACCTCCTGTTGGGGTTCGTCGAATGATGGAGTCTCAAATTTATATGGGGAGAGGGGGAAAGGATCAACATTACTGGAGGATCATCCATTGAGATGCTGATTTATGATTGCCGCGTTTCTTCTTCCTGTTCACCAGAGCCCAACTCCTCCTTGGAGCTATCCATATTATGTTGAATTCCTGATTGGTCGAGAAATTCAATGTCCAACATGATTTCTTCCTTTTCGTCTCCTTCTTGGGGAGTTTAGGTCAAATCTTTGGGAGTTAGAGAAGATGTTTCCCCTGGTTCTCCCTCCTCCGTGATTGGTATTGGGGTAATGAGAGAAATATCTGAGCTTTCCTTATCGTCATATATGGTAATTAGGTCTATGAGGAAATTGGAAATATCTGTCCCACTTGATGTTCTTGTTTTCCCTAGTTGTGTTGTAGAAGCAATCGATGACCTTGTTTGTTTTTTCATAATGCTTGTTTTTTCTAGATGAGCGGTCTCCTATAGTGGAATTGTCTCTATGCCATTTAGCTCTTCTCCGATATTGATTGTGTTGACTGGGATGACCCTTAAGGGTTCTTTCAAAGGGTCAAGAAGGGGATCATTTTCAAAACTTTATATGACTCTTTGGGCTTCTTCTAGAAAAAACATCCCTCTCCTCTCTGCCTCTATGGCTTCTATTGCTCTATTTTATTCCTTGACCCTGAGGGATTCTTTAGTTGTTTGTTATATTGTTTCCACCTGCTCAACCATTATCATCACTTTAAATCTCGACATATTGGGATTATCCTTTTTCTGGAGCACCTCCTCCCAGTCCCGAGCACCCTCTATAAATATATCATCTTCAAAACTATCGTGGGCATAGACCAACAAGAATATACATATGAAGCATGCTGGGGTACTAGGCTCTTTGGGTCATGTTTGAAAAATTAGTTTGTGGGGAATTTATACTCCAATTGGCTCAAACCCACTGGTTTTGCTTGTGTAGTATATTTCACAATGTAAAAACCTACATGAAAGTCATAGGGTATGGATGCTCTATTTTTGTCTTTTACTAGAATGGCATTATATCCTTGCAGAATGGTTTGATAACAAATTTCTCCCAAAATGAGCCGGTCCGGGAAATGAGTGGGGAGTAAATGTGGAGCGCCAGTGGCTGCAAACACTCTGATGTAGGTGGTGGATTCTTTGAGGTACCAGTGGACTACTTTTGAAATCATTTTCTTGGCTGCTGTCATAAGCCTTGGGCATTCTTTATTAAAAAGAATGAAATATACTCGAGCTATAAATTCATCACATATGAGGGCATAAGATTTCTTGTACCTGTTATCCCACAAAATGCTGAAATAGACATGCACGGGTAGCTCAGCAACATGCCAGCTTAGATTCATGCTTGCAAAGAGGTTCCTTACACAGATCACGTCCAGTAAGTATGATTCCATGTGGAAAGGTGGCGTTTCTTCATCCTTTGGTGTATAGGCTTCTAGTATGTTGGTGCTCAGTTGTTTCAAAATGATCGCTCCCTATTTGAAGTTGCTTCGAAGATTTCCACAGTGTACGCCATGGGCATCCAAGCTTCTGAAAAATTGACACAATTCCTTTCCCCATATAATCGACAGATCAGAGCCATCAGATAAATATATGGTTCTCTAGGATTGGTTGTACCGTACTAGTCATTGCTCCTCTTTGTAAACTTCTTACCCTCTTTCCACCATGAGGCCATCAACCTGCTGGTGTCATGGAACTCATAGAATTTTACCACAAAATCAGTATTCAACCTTTCCTCCAAGTCTCTGGGTTTATAGTATTTTTGGACCTCTATTGGGAGAAAAACCGCAACACATATGCCATTGTCATCATTTACCACTCATTTTCTTGCATCCATGTAGTCGATTATCCACCCGATAGTTTCAATGCAAGGTAAGACCGAGGTGTGACAGGCTACAATGTGTAGGTAGGATCGCCAAATGTTCGAGAATACTTGGTCATCGAGCATTCTAACATCCGAGTCACTGTGTGGTGTAAACTCCGGGTAATCATCCTAGCTGATTATATTAAACAAATCTCCTCACTGTGGGAGAAACACTCTTGATCCAATACTTGCCTCTGTGTTGTCAAATGCAGGAGGTTGGGAAAAAACCTTTTTGGTAGACGTTTGGATGACTGGCTACACTTTAGTGGAAAAATATAGTTGTCTAGCAATGTTGGGCGAAGATCCTTCACTAACCTCCGCTTCTTTCAGTTTTGGTGCTCTCAGTGAGCTCCTGGTCAGTGGCTTCCTTGGAGGCATTTTCCTACACAAAGAACAGAATGAGATACCAACTTGTAGAAATGATACTGAACAATAAACAATTGAGAGTATCGAAATGATACAGATGGTTCATACCTCTCCTTCGTATATGTTAACTTGGTTTAGAATTCTGAAAATCGATTATGAGCTCTTGAATCACTTCCTCGCTCCTTCTACTGCTCCGACAATGGAAGACTTGGGTACTGAATGTTGCGTTCGATTTTTTTTTCTAATTTAAACATGGAGCATACTTACCTTTTCGTGTCAGTTCTTGAATTTAGGATGTAAATGTGGTTTGCACAATCCATCACCAAGATCCAAATCATGCTCGGGATTAAATGCAATCGCAAGCTGGCGACACAGGAGCAGATACTACGTATTTCATTGAAACTTTCAAACTCCTATTATTTGGTCGGCATGTGGGTTAGTAATGTGTGTTAATAAACACATTTCTTTTCCTATTAAGTAGAAAAATCCGATATTATTTTTCATCAAATACGTCTCATCCTACCGTCGATGTCCTATCAGTCCACTGGTTTGAACAAGTGGATTGACGTCGATGATTTTATTAGAAAACATTCGTTAATATCTCTTTTAGTGAAAGCTCCAATGTCGAACCAGACTGTCGTACAATGCTGACCTGGAAGGGTGATCTTGACACATGGAGTTTGATTTTGGCTCCTTCGTTAAAAGTTTCTTCAGAATCAATGATTTTCTTTAGACACGGCTCTAGGAACCTTAGCCTATCCCATGGATGACGACGACATGTCGAGGATCGATGATCAACGAGACTCTATGTTTATTACTTCGTGATTTCATCCCTTGGAGTTTGTCGATTCTAAAAATGTATTATCGACCAAAAATCAGCGCTTGACGTTGTGTCGAAGTAAAAATTGTCGCAGTTTAAGATTTTCTTCGGATATCACTGACCTCGAATGTATAGACGATCAGTGTTAGGTTTGTCGATGTTAAAATTTTCCTTTTCGTACTTTCCCGATTCCGACGATACATTGACAATCAGCGATCGATGCTTGTCATTGTGATATGGTTGATTTTACTGCAGATATCACGCCGATGTTGATATTAGGTGCATGACTCAAAATTTTAGTCGTGTATACTTAGTTAAAAAAAAAAGTCTAATTTTTAGAAGAGAAGTCAGTCTATTCAAAAATTACAAACCAATCCGAATGTGATTGATGATAAAACAAAGGAACAAAAAAATTATTGATCCCCACATAGCTGACTCAATTCAGAAAGAAAGAAACAAAAACAAAGTGGTACCCAAAAGATAAAATTTTCACAAAACTTTTAGGGTGTGTTGAGTGCTCAACATATCCTTTCATAGGTTTTGGTAAACCCTAAATGCCTAGCTATGGGGGAAGCATAAAGCTCAAAAAGAACCGTAGGTTTAAGTTGCGATTGCTTGATTAAATACGTATGACCTTTGTAGAAAATCTCATCATTGTGCCAAGAGTACCCTGAAGAAACTGGAGAATTGTCTTGCAATTTTTGGATTAGGCAATAAATTTCGGGGTCTTGTAGCCATTCCTAGCGAACATCTTTGAGACAGTTTGGTACAATGAAGGAGAGAGAAAAGAGGGACCTTTATTCTTCATACTTCTTGGAAAGAGCGTTAGAAACCACATTTTATTTTCCCTTCTTGTAAATGATCTCATAATCATACCGAAATATCTTAGTCACCCATTTTTGTTGCTTTGGGGATGGCATTTGTTGTTCTAGAAAATACTTGAGGCTTTGATGGTCTGTTTTAATTTTGAAGCGTTTCCCCAATAGATAAGAACACTAGAGATCCATAGAATGTAGAATAGCCAACATTTATTTCTCATAGATGGATTGGCCCAAATTTCTCTTTGAAAGTTGTTTTCTAATGAAAGCCAAAGGCCAACCATCTTGCATGAGGACTGCTCCAATTCCTTTCCCAAAAACATCACATTCTAGGACAAAAGTCTTCTTGAATTCAATAAGGGCTAGGATAGGAGTTGTGAACATAGCTTCTTTCAAGGCATGGAAGGATTAATTAGCTGTTGGAGTCCACGTGAAATCATTCTTTTTAATGAGAGCAGTGAGATGTGTTGCGATTTCACTATAATTCTGAACAAACTTGCAATAATAGCCCGCCAAATCTAGAAAACCGCGTAATCTCTTGAGAGTTTTGGGGCGAGGCCAATCCTTCATAGATTCAATTTTCTTAGGATCCACCCTTAGACCATCTTTTTCGACAATATGACCCAAGTACTCCATTGCCAAGGCTCCAAAGGAACATTTAGATTGTTTGAGGAAAAGTTGGTTTTGAGAGAGTAGATGGAAAACTTTATCCACGTGGGCAAGATGGGTTGTCCATGTTTTACTATAGATGAGAATATCATCAAATAAAACTAAGACAAAATATTGTGTGAAACCCCTCTGGTTCCTAGAAAATTAGAGGGGAGTCAAGTTTTGGGTGATTTTGAGTTAGAAATGGTGAGTGAGAGTCTTTGAATGAAGATGATAAATGGGGTTTCTAATTCTGAGTGTTTATCTATGTAAAGCTAACTGTTGTGATTCCTTGAGTCAAGAGAAGGCCCCCTTGTTTAATGGGATTGGAGATATATCTTTCTAATTTATGTTGGTGAAGGAGAGTGGCCTTCATCTTTTTACCTTTGTTATTGAGTGAGGAATTTTCTCTTATGGCATCATCTTTTGGCTAGGGGGTGTTCGGTTGCAAGGATACAAAAAATATAGTCGTGGCTATGGTTGGGTGGAAAGAGGCTAACCCATCCGCAATTACCAATTTAACTTAAATTCTTAGATAAGTTTTTCAGTATTTTGCATATGCACTGATAAGTTTCCTGATACTATGGAAGTGATGTTTTGGATTTATTAAGAATATGATATTCTGTTCTAGTAATGAAATTGTTACTCCAAGTGCTTGGGTGATTGTAAAATCTGAAATAAGCCTTGGAAAATATATTATGTTGGTTTCCTTTTGGTTGTCCCTATTTTTAAAAGACTACTATAAGTAATTATTTGAAATTCAAAGTGAGAATGGAGTGTTATTTGGGTGGTTACAACCCATTTGAATGAATACATCTCATGTGTTAGTAGTGAATACTAAGTTGTTAAAGTCTTTGCAGAACATATGAAGATAAAAATGTATAATTCTTATTAAATGAGTGTTGCTCCCTATATTACTGAAGTTTTAGATAAATTCTAGGAAGTGACATGTCTGTAGTTAAATATCAAGCCTTAGGGCCTTCTTGGAAGGCTTAGTTGAATGCTAAATAATCTGTGGTGGCATGGGTAAAGGCCTTTAACTTCCAACCAACATGATAAGCTTGAAAAGGGGGAGTTTTGGAATGAAAGATTGATCTTAACTTTGGTCTCATAAGCCTAGGCTATTTAGTTAAGCGGATACAATATTTTAACATGAAGAATATGTAAAATAAAATGAAATTAGAAATAATATTTGTTTTGTATATAATTTATGTCTTATTAAGACATGGTAGGAATATAATTCTTACCTAGATTTAGTCAGTAAAATCATGTCCAAAAGTAAATACCTGAAATAATGTCTCTTCCATAAATAGTAGTAAAGATTTGCTTGAAAATAGGTGGGCAATAAGTTCTTGTAAAAACATAAATTTTACTGTAAAAGGTTTTACTTCCAAGAGATTTAATTTTCTAGAAAGAAACTCAAATAAATAAATACATGCGTTTATGTATATTTTAATATGTTTTGTGAGTGAAATTTGCTTGATGAAAGGAGGCTGGCAACTCCTGGTAATTTTTTCAAAAATTACCATTTATTGTCTTAATTGTTTGAATATTAAGGGGAGGAGGCCTTATATTATAAACCATATAATTTTATCATGTTTAAAAGAAGTGGAGAAGCTCATAAATTTCCCTTTGTGGGCAAAGAACTAAACTTTCTAAGTTACCCATCAAACGAATTTGGTCTGAGGTTAACTCTGTAGCTTTGGAGAGAACCTGGATAGTGCATTTTGTCTTACTTATGCTCGGGCATATTTTTCTTTATTTTCAACAAATATTAAAAATTCCACTGGGATATTGCATACCAAGAGAATGGAAAAGGAATGTGTAGCTTGCGAGTGATGGACTCGAGGGACGACATGATCAATAAAACATAATATTATTATAATAATATTAAGCCCT
>JZKD02S1806901.1:464486-503498 GCA_000966675.3 Picea glauca | reverse complement strand
ATACTATTGTTCATTTCTCATTGGATATAATTGAATGGTTTAAGTATAAGTTGAAAAAGGTTTTAAATTGTACTTGATACTGATTCACCCCCCTCTCAGTATCAACATATCTCTCTCTTGACGTCTTCTTGGTGACATTCTTTCAATCTGTCCACGCATAATTCGATAACAACAGTCCTTTATCTTCCCTCTACAGAAAACAAAGTTGTTAGCTGTGCTCTGATACCACCTGATGCAACACCCCTACCTCAGTAGGTTCTGCTTGACCTCCTGGTCTAAGGATCATTCTTAATCTCCCCTTGAGTCTAAATGACTCTTTTAGTTACCACTGGAACCTTCAACACACAAATATATTCATAGGTCCTTTTAGGGTTTACGCCTTCACAAACAAGCACAAGACGAGAACCTCCACTCCACATGATCAACCGATGTGACCACGGTCTTCACCCGAAAAGGTGTTACAGGTTTCGCAACTTTGCGATTCCTATTGCAACACTCCTTGAATTCTTCGATTCCCAAAAACCCAAAAAGGGCTAACGGTCTCTGGCTCCTCCCTTAACTTCTCTTGACCTGGCCCTTGGCTGTGACCTAGAGCCCAACTTTTGGTGCCTCGAGATTTTGTGTATCGGGGATTTGTGAAGTGACTTCTTTTCCTTCGCCTGATATCTGAAATGCCAATATCTCCTCGCCTCTGATTAATGGTCCTAATCCTTCAATTATCTGACGGTCTAGATTCTGTCTGGATTTCTCAACTCGTGAATCTCAAGTTCAAACTCCTTCACACTTTCGACTTCCGAAAAGACAAAATCTCAAAGCCCTATATCAACGACTCTCGTTGATCCCAATTTGATGGCTATTATCCCTCCTGAGATTACGATTGCTTAAGGACTCTCTCCTTAACCCTTCAGCTGATCTGTGAGATTTAACAACCCACGAAAATTCAGTGATTCTCCCTCTGAGAATTTCAACCATCCATTCAGTTTTTCAATGACTCTCAGTCAAGGAACTCAACGTCTTTTCCTCCTGAACTTGGCTTCTGTGAAACATTTTCAACCGTCATCCTTCCTTCGAACCCTTCGAAATATATATACCTCCTAAGCTTACACTTTGCTACAACTCAAGGATTCTAAGGGATTTCTTGCACGCACTCCTTGAGACATTCACAATAACCTTTGGTTATTCAACACTTCCAACTCTGGGCACTAATTGCAACAACATTTCTTCAACCACTCTCTTTGGTTGATAAAATCTAAGACTTCAACCGACCTACGCACACCTTGCACAACTCTTGTGATATACTTTCACTTCTGCTGGTATAAGAACATCGATATCTCTCTTGAGATTTTTTGAGATGAAACTTAGAATCTCATCAACGCACTCTTTGCGGACTATCACTGCACTCCTTGCAGAAATTCATAGGATGAGAAACAATTGAAACTCATACTCTTCCTCTCACGGAATTCATACATTCAACATGAAATCATAGATACATACACACAACATTGAAACAAATGCATAATAGAGTATATAAGAAAACTGTAAACATACCATTCAATAGATGCAAACAGTAACCATGATACACCATGAAATTGGATCAAAGCATTATTATATTAATCCAAGTGCTTATGTACATGGGTTCTATAGCAACAACTATCTGCTTATACAACTTCTACAATCTCTTCTCTTCTATGCTCTCTTTCTCTACAACTTTTAGCTTACAATCTTACCATGAGAATAATGATATAATAGAATACATACGAGGGATATTTCTCGAGTTTTCCCTCCTACATCTCTAACTATCTAATCAAATTAAAATCTCTACAACTACTTTACATTTATTACAATAAATGCCTCCAACCAACAGATGGGAGCAACCGCTCAAGATCTGTGTTACAATCTCTGAATCATAAAATAAAAAAACATCTTTCTAGATATTACATTAATGTTTTATCTTTCAATTTCAAAACATTCTCAAAATGTGTGCTGGTGCGTTTCCAACTGTCCTCCGCTTTGCTGACTTTCTTTGCTAGCGATGCTCCTGCATCAGGATGCCACGTCAACCCCCATTCCACTCATATGGGGTTATCGATGTGTGGGATTTCAATAATATTCTATAAGTTACAAACCTTATCACTAATTGAGGGTTGGGGATGCGAAAACCCTAATCCTATGCGACTATCAGGCTATGTTAAATACTGGGCCACAGTGTCAAAGGAAACTCCATATTGAGTGCCTCTTTCTTTGTGTTTTCATTTCCATAACTGAAGAAAGGAGAGCAGAGCACATGCCTCAGTGTCTAGTTGTTTTTTCTCCCATATTGGTTTTCTTAGGATATATCATCTGTTCATTTGTGTGTGGACGGTGTGTTCTTTTGATCATTTATTTCATTTTTGAATTCGGTCTTTTCACAAATTCAAGCAAATCTAGTAATTATTGTAACGATCCCGCCGTTATGACCACAAGCATCATATAAATGACAATTTTTTTTCCTTTTCATTAGAAAAATACACATCACACTTAAATGAAACATCATCAACACATCATTCACATATATTAACGAAACAAAATTAATACATTGATAATCAAATATGACACAATGCCAACACATCATCACCATGAACCATGACACACATATCGATGTATTAACACAATAATTAACAACAACCCAAGATCATTTCATTCTACAATTAATAACGATGCATAACAACACAAATCTTAAATACTCAACACGTCTCATAAGGAAAATCATTAGATAACACCAGGATATCATAAGATAACATAAAGAATCATAAGGATCACAAAGATAATCACAAGAATCACACAATGTACTACCCGCCCAACCTACCCTGCAAGGTTAGGACCTCTAGGACACATAGACAATGCTCAATCCCAAGTTTCAATTGATTTTAACCATTTAAGGTCTCAGGGCTGGCGACTTTTCTGAGGAACAAGGAGGTGTCTACATCCCTATAGCACAATCAATCCCAAGAAACTAGAGAAATCAACAACTGCGCACTTCCTACCAGCGCAGGCAGGGTTACGACACTGCGGTATTACTAGGTGAGAGTGAACGGGGCAACTGCGCACTTCCTACCAGCGGAGGCACTATGGAAACGTTTACCAGAGGTTTTCTATCCCAAGCCCCAGCCTCGAGGAATCTTCTGATTCCATGGAGACCAAGGATGCGAACCAACGGTTATGTACTAAGGCACATTCTCAGAAGGCCAACACAATACCACTCATTAAGGAGTTGACTCTACACCTCTACCGTTTTCATGCAACTGTAATTTTTTTTTTTCTTTAGCATTAACCCCGCCCTAACTGTGTTCTATCTCAGGGATCATTTTCAATCCCAAGTCGCCAGGGTTAGCATTTCTGCAAGATTTTTCCCCAATTCCCCATGAAGCAACACTCTCCTAGATATACCACGCAGGAACATTATTGTATTGACGCCATCTAGAAAATATAATAAATTATTTTTCTTTCAGTTATGCCATTCAATGGCAGCGTTCCTTGAAATTTAGTAATAGTACACTTATCTAGAGATCTAGTAACCACAATATCCAATTTCAGTAATTTAAGGGACAACAAGGATCCATCCAACTTCTTCGACTCAAGATCTAGCTAGGAGCTTGCTAATTCGTTCAGTTATACAGTCACAGAATATGGCGTAATTATAAACAACTAATATACAAGTTAATTAACCCAATCCATTCATAATGCTTTATAATTCGTTCAGTGATACAATCACATATTATGGCGTAATTATAAACAACTATTATACCAGGAAATTATCACAATCCATTCACAATGCTTGCTAATTCGTTCAGTGATACAATCACATATTATGGCGTAATTAAAATAGCTAATATACACAGAAATTAACACAATCCATTCATAATGAGAGTACCATAACCGGTGGAATTGCTTGTTGATGTTCTTTGACAACTGACACTCCTCCTTGCTCCCGCTTGCTAATCGTTGAGACCTCATTTGTACCTCCCAGCTAACTCTAGGGGTACTCTTCTTTCCCCTGAGGTGCAAAGGGGCCACACACAAACCAAAGAAAAGATAGCTCCCAACTCACCTCGCAAGGTCGAGCTACCACTCTCAATTTGAGCTGGGTATCCCAACTCCCACAAGAAAAACCAGTCAAGAAAAATTCCGACAACGTAACCTTACGCATACCAGTCGTGATCCATTCTCCTTCTATGCCATTTTTTTATAGACTTCTCATAGTGACGATTTGCTAAATGCACGTTAGATTATTTTTATTAAAAAATTATTAGGAAATACTCTCCCCTGTACACTTGTCACCCGATCCCTTAGTTGCACCATAAATTCATTTAATTAATTAATTTAATTTTCCAATTTCCTCACCCACCTAAAAGCATTCCTAAAAACGCTCCTTATTGTCCCTTTATTCCCTCAATTTCCTTTAATGACTGGCACCTTTCTTAAAGCTTAGTTGAGTTTTATTTAGGAAAGTTCTCTAGACTAGATCCCTTTCTAAGTTCAACATCCCTTTGCATTTAATTTTCCCTTTTCTGTCTAAGTTCCAAATTAACACGTCTTTGCAGATATCAATAATTCATTTTTTTGATAATTTATTTCTCCTTTAAATTCTAAATTTGATTTTTCTTCATCCCCCTTTTTATTAATTGATTAATTAGTTTTTGGTCCTCTTACCCTAATTAGAGCTAGGATTTAATTTCAACTAGGCTTAGAATTTTTTTTTTTTTTTTTTAGGGAGATTATAATTAAAAACATTTACTCATACAACATTTCTATTTTAAGGTTGACCACGTCAAAATAAAATATTGTTTTTTGTTTACCTAGGTTCATTGACTCACTGGTGTTAAAAATCGTGACGTGCCCTTGAAGACACACTACGTGCTCCAAGGGTGCCACTTTCCTTTTGTTCATGTTTCATTTTTGCGACGTTCCCTTCAATATGCACTACGTGCTCCAAGGGTGCCACTCACCTTTTAACTGATTTTGGTAGACGTCCAACCTTTGGAGTCAATACTCCATTAGGCGACCTTGTAGGAGACTAAGGGACTCTAAGGAATAAGGACCCTACCTTATTGCGCGCCCCTTAGAATCTTCGTGAACGGCTGTCTCAGTCCGCCCTCATGGCATCATGGCTCTCTTGAACTAGGTAATTGTTAACCTACAATTCAAGCCACAGTGGAAGTGCTAGTAGGCTGTGGTAGGGCTGATGCCACACCTCTCCCTCAATAACTTTGGTTTTCGTGCATGACCCCTTTACTCCTAATGTGAGTCTGATTAGAAATAAATTGTCAACCTGCATCCATCAACGAAACATGTCATCGATCCATAAACATCATCATGATATACCCGACCATATGTCACATATGCATAAACAAAAATACCCAAACCATATATAATCTACTCCCCGACTCAATTCGGAGTCCAAGGAGGTCCACCGATGCCATCGACATCCCCAATCTATCAAGTGTCCTGCATGCTCAGGAGAAACCCATCAATATCACTTGTTGATACATGTATAATCAAATAACATCTCATCATATCCACAACATCATCATCATAATCCATAAGCGAAACAGACAGTCATATAATGAACCGGATCACCTGCACGCAAGTGTCCTCAAGGATAAGTCAAATCATGTGTGCGCAAGAGCAAGATGTTACAATTAGTTAATCTAGGATCTAAGGAAACTTAGTTGGCATAGTCTTATATTTTAGAATATTATAAGATCTATTGTGATGAACTGTTCGAGTGGAATATCTATGCCATTTTTCATATCAGATGCTCTTTTGTCCAAACACTCATGCCCCAAGTGCTTATTTGTGCCTCTAGTGAAATTAAATAGTCTTCACCACCCAATTGGAAATAGTATTATATTGAAGATTCTTATACCTTTTACAAGTTTGTTTTTCCTTTATTTGCTATTAATATTTTTGAAACTATTTGAAAACATTTCCCTATTAGTTTGGTCATGCTACTAGAATGACCAATTTGGAATTATTTTATGTTAGGTTGAAAGGTGAATGGATCGAGGGATAACATATATATTTTTTCATATGGTGTTCTGTTGGCCCTTGACTAAGTTTTGGGAGAACCTTGGTTGTGTTTGACCATTTTTGGGACTTTGACAGGTTGGTCGAAGACAGAGCGCCCGGGCGAAGCAGAGATTGCGAGATCTCGCCCTTTTTGTGGGTTTTTTGGGATTTTAGGGTTTATGTAACGGGTATGGGATGTCGGCCCATGGGTTTTACCCATGTTTAGGCCCTTTTTGTAATGTATAAATAAGTATCTAGGCGATGTAAGAGTACTTCAAGACCTAGAAGTAGAATCGGCTTAGTGTAGATCTAGTTGGCTTTGTGCAAGAAAGACTAGATCTAGTTAGCTTTGTGCAGACTGTGTGTTAAGACTTGCCGAGTTAAGTGAAAGTGATTGTAAGAGGAGTTGTGTTGTAACCTAACTCAGGGAAGGAGGATCTGGCAAGGTGCATGCAAATCTCCTATCCTATGCAGAGTTGGCTTGGTGGCTCTGTGCATGTAAGTAGATTGGAAGAAGATAATAAAAAAGAAGAAGAGTTGGTGGACATAACCCCACACCGGGGTGAACCACATATATCATGTGTTGATGTGATTTTTTCAATGTGTTCCTGAATTTATGCTTAGTGAAATATTCTTCATGTATGACAGATAGATCTACGAATACTTATTGCTTATTATGTGAATAAACGCTAGATCTGCTTCAATGCTATGTGCTAAATGGTTAGATGTGATTAGACCTTGTTTAATACTACGCTGTTCTATAACTAGGGTTTCAATCTACGATGTGAATAAAGGGGTTAAAGACTAATGAATGTTATTGGCTAAGTGCTCTGTTAAGTATTGTGATCACAGATCTGTATCCCACCAAGGTTGTAGACACTTGAGTACTGCAACCCCCCCTGCCTCTACCTCGGGTGAGACTTCATATTCTTCGCAGGTGTTGCCGAAAGGGAAATTAGTTAGAGTTTTGTTGGTGCATTGTTGAAGCGTTGAACCCTAGGTCTGCCCCTATTCCAACAAATGGTTCCGTTGCTGGGACCTGAAACTGTGATTGCTGGGAACTGAGGAAAAGAGAAAGCTATGTGCGTAGATCAGTTATTGTAGTGTGCAATATTCTACTTGACTTGTGAAGCTCTATGCTAAGAAGGGAACCGGATCTGAAGAAAAGAGGTAAGATCTTAAAGATTTTTTCTCTGGTAAAGGTAAGATAAGTGGGAATTTTTGTTTCGAAAGTATGAATTTAGGTATGTTTGATAGATTTTGTCCTAGTCTCAAAACTAGGGCACAACTAGAAGAAAGAAGATTTGATATGAATCAATTTGATAAAGCTAATGAAAAATATGTTATTCCTATGCACAGAAATAATTTTTGGACTAACAAGTGGATGCCGGATCCTAGAGAGAATTTTTTGCAGGTCCAACACTGTGATCCCAATGTGCAGTACAGAAAAGGTTGGGGATCGTTCAAAATAAAGAGAGGAGTGACACTATGTTATAATTGTAGAAGACCGGCACATATTGCTAAGGAATGCCCTGGTATAGGTCCTATTTGTCTTTTTTGTAAATCTATTTGTCATGAGGTTTTGGATTTCCCTAGAATGATTACTAAAGTTGAAAAGATGAACTTGATACAAGAAAACCATGAGGAAGGTCAAGAAACTAAGGATATGTTAGAGAATTAGAGACTATATTATTGCAAATGAGAGAAACCCTGAATGATCACAGAGGTATCAATTTACCAGAGATCTTAAAAGAGAAGGAATTCTTAGAAACAAGAATAGGAGACTTCAATATAGATTGTGTTCTAGATAAGGAAACATAAGTAAATCTTATGCCAGAAAGCACTTGGGAAATTTTGGGAAATCCAGATATGATTCCTTGATTGGGAAGGATAGGATTGTTTAAAGGAAAGATGATAACCCTATGTGGAAGACTTACTCATGTACCTATGATAGCCTATGAAGCATCAAATGCAGAAGAATTTGAGGTCATTAAGTTTGTTGAGAATAACACTCCTTTTTTACTTATGTTAGGAAAACCTTGGATTGAGAAAGATCAGCTCCAAAGGAAAGAAGAAGAGGAAGCCACAAAACAAAAAATGCAAGAATTAAGGGATTTCATGGCTAGGAGAATAACGTGCTTAATAGAAGAACAAGAGGACAAGTCGAAACAAATGAGGGCCAGAGAATTAGTTGTCGAGGTTGAAAGAATGCAAGAAGGCTTAAAGAACCTATCCATGCAGGAGAGAAGCGCACCTAGCCCAAAAACAATAAGAGAAGAAGTATAACCCTTGAACCCTTTGAAAGACCCTCAGCAGTGCGAAGTTACTATGCTAAGAGAAGATAAGAATAAAAATAGAAAGAGGAATGCAAAGACTCAGATCACAGGAAAGAAGACCAAAAATCTTAGTAAGAAGAAAGCAAAGTTAGATAAATTTCAAGAAGTTCTAGAAAAGTTTTTGTAGAAAGAAGGCTCGCAGAACTTGAACCTCGTCGGAATAGCATAACAACGCAGACTGGAACTTCACCATGACGAAGTGATATGATCGTTGGAGGTGTCTTGACCGTTAGAATGACGCTCCTGAATAGTTAGAAACATAGTTATTTCTGGAAATATCGCCATTGGACCGTTGGGACTGCGCCACAATGGATGGAATTGTATTGATTGAGGCATTCATGCCCGTTGGAGAAGTCTGTTACGACGCTACCTATTTATCCCATCGAATGCCGCACCGAGGACACTTTTTCAAATTGAGATATTTGAGCTAATAGAGAACTAACTACTACTGCACTATGCTTTTGAGATCTCGCCACCCGCTTTACTTACCTTGAGTGTCCAGTCGCCTACCCGAGATATTTTATCGTGAGCATGCATGTCGAGTGACCTTAATGCAGTAGATAAATCCATAGAAGAGATTTTGATGGACCTTATGGCTGAGAAGGTCATGTACGCAGGAGTACATGCCTCATCGACAAGAGGATTGCAAGCATCCCCATCGATTACATGTCGATCTGGGCCATCCTGAACAATGACAGAGAAAAGAAGCCAGCACCGCAACGACTTGGCAAATGCGAAGCTCATTCCATCGGTCTTTCCCAACTACATCTCACCTATGGTTGGCATGGTTAGTTGTGACAGCGTCCCGAGAGAGTTTGAGTACACCCTCATCACAACGTACCTCCCAAAGGGGATATGCATAGTAGGATTGCAGATGGGATTGATCCCTGATCTTAAGATCAATGAATTTAACCTGGGAGACATGAATAATTATGTGATGTGCGCACCACATAAGTACTTGAAAAATACCACTGGGAGGAAGCCAAAGATAGCCCCCCAACCATGGACTAAGAAGATTGCGAGGTCCACTATCTTGAACATCATGAAGATACCCCACTTTGACCGACATTAAGAGGTTAACGCGTGCGTTAAACGCCTCCTGTCGTGCTTCCATGGAGGTTATCTATGGCTAAATTGACATGTGACTGTGGATCCAACGCTGATCCACATGATCACTGGATTGAGCGTGTAGGGACTGAACCCTCAGGAATTTTACCTAGGGAAGGCTGGAGATCGCTCCCTGGCACAACAAATAAAGGAAACCTATGGACATGTGGAGAAGGGGAAGCGGGGCTACAAGGTAGCCTCCATCCAATATGGCGCAGTGCACCTGGCTTGTCAGTTGATAGCAGACAAGATCTTTAGGAAGAAGAGACCAAGGCAAGTCATGGGGTTCATCGTTGACCTCACAGGAAAATGTGTTGAAGGGATGCAAATGAACTGGGTGAGCTACCTCGTCAACAAGTTGGAGAAGGACTTCCTCGAAGCGCAGGACCAAGACTATGAGTTCCATTTTATCTGGTTTCTGATCTTAATAGAATTTGTCTCTTTGGATATGCTAGAGGGAGTGAAATTCCCTGAAGTCGAGTCATCTGAAACACTGGCTACGAGGTTCACCACCTTATGGTATTCAAGCAATATGGTGAAGCAGTGGCGGTCGAATGATGTCTTCGACACCTACTACCGCAAGCTCATGTGTGCCATTGAATCTTTCCCCTGGATGACGTCGAATACACTCCATCGGTTTAGGCCACTCATGAAGTTCCGCATGAACCGCCACTTCACATATATCACCGCGCATGGGGACGAAAGCAAGGAGGAGTTGCAGTCATATTATAAATTGAATGAGGAAGATATGGAGGAGATAACCAAGGAATGTCCTGCCCAATTCCTTATACCAATTGGAGATGCAGAGCTATCCAACCCAGACCTCATCGAAAGTCATGTGGTCACCCGAGAAGAGTATGATGGACCAAGCAACGCAAGGAAGAAGAAGAAAAAGTAAGAAGTACAGGAGATAAACAACACATCGAAGGAAACTGCACCTAATTCACCTAGAGGAGGGGGAGGTGACGAAGTAAACCAGGAAGAGGAAGGGGAAGAAGACAAGCAGGAACAGGGCCAAGTGACACCGCTAAAGGATCCCCTTATAGGGGCCGAGACATTGAAGAAAAGGAAGGTTTCTCCAAAGAAACCCTCAGCATAAAAGAAGTCATGAGCCAATAAACCTCAATCACATACTGTGCTCACAGTGGATGATATTGACCTCATCATCGCATCTGTAGAAGATACTCCAGAGGATATTTTGCAGCGAAACAAAGCGAAGCAAGAGACAATGTATGATAGAATCGAGGCAGAGCTGAAAGGGGTACAACAAGCCCTCTATTCGAGCCATACACTATCTATTGCGCCGTCATCATCAGAGGGTATAGAATAGGGGGATGAGTCTGCCCAGATATGAAGAATAGAATATGCTATAGAGGCTCTCCTTAGGCAAGTAGACGAGGAAAAAGAGTAGGCCATAGAGGCCTTGAAGAAAGCAAAAGAGGAAGCCTTAGAGCAACTTTAGGTTGCACAGCAAGAGAAAGATGACTTCGGGCGAAGTTTGAAGTGGACAGAGATCAGATCCAGAAAGATAAAGATCAGTTGCTCACGGAGCAAATTGGAGTTAAAGAGGCAGTGAATAGAGAACTTCTCTCTATTCTAAGCTTGGAATAGATGGAAGAAGAAACAACTGAGAACCAAGTAGGGAAGCTTGTTGATGCCATTCAACAACTTCAAGAAAGAGTAGCAGAGTTAGAACTGCAAGCAGTGCCGAGCACTCTGCGGGAAGTGCGAGACCAAAGGGAAGAAAATTCCAGGAGTGCAGTTGAAAGTATCAAGGATCTAGATTTAGAATGCAAGAAACTAAGTAAATAAAGTGCACAAACCTGTGAGCGCCTTGCAGAAGACCCATAACTGAGGAAATTGGAGTCACAACTCCAAGAGGTGAAGCAACAAGCATCGACAGTGCAAGCACAGTTGAAGCTACTTTCAGTGGTAGAAAAAATGAAAAGGTTGCATGAGCAACACATAGTTCAAAAGTAGGTCAATGTCATCTAGAGTAGAGTCATGGAAGTGACTCAGAGACTCGAGCCAGTGTAGGACAAAGACTGCACACTTTTTGAAGAGATTGAGGGACAAGGTGCACAGCTGGAACAAGTGGTCACCACAATGGAAAAATGCATGGAAGGGCCTATCATAGAGAAAGTCTTTCAGAAGTTCACCGAGAAGGAGACCCTGGCGAAGTAGCAAGTCGAGGAAGCTCAAGCCAAGCTCGAGGCCTTCGAAGAAGAATTGCCTAGATCAGAGTGACTCAAGACAAGTCACAGGTGAGTTTTGGGGGCATGTTGGCCCTTGACCAAGTTTTGGGAGAACCTTGGTCGTGTTTGACCATTTTTGGGACTTCCACAGGTTGGTTGAAGACAGAGCGCCCAGGCGAAGTAGAGATTGCAGGATCTCACCCTTTTTGCGGGCTTTTTGGGATTTTAAGGTTTATGTAATGTGTATGGGATGTCAGCCCATGGGTTTTACCCATGTTGAGGCCCTTTTTGTAACGTATAAATAAGTAGCAAGGCGATGTAAGAGTACGTTGAGACCTAGAAGTAGAATCGACTTAGTGCGGATCTAGTTGGGTTTGTGCAAGAAAGACTGGATCTAGTTGGCTTTGTGTAGACTGTGTGCTAATACTTGCAGAGTTAAGTGCAAGTTATTGTAAGAGGCTTTGTGATGTGACCTAACTTGAGGAAGGAGGATCTGATGAGGTGCACACAGATCTTCTGTCCTATGTGGAGTTGGCTTGGTGGCTCTGTGCATGTAAGAAGATTGGAAGAAGCTAATAAAGAAGAAGAAGACTTGGTGGGCGTAGCCCCACACTGGGGTGAACCACGTATATCCTGTGTTGATGTGCTTTGTGCAATGTGTTCCTGATGTTATGCTTAGTGCAATAGTCTTGATGTATGACAAATAGATCTATGAATTCTTAGTGCTTATTATGTGGATCAATGCTAGATCTGCTTTGATGATATGTGCTGAATGGTTATATGTGCTTAGACCTTGATTAATACTACATTGTTCTGTAACTAGGGTTTTAATATGCGATGTGAATAAAGGGGTTAATGACTGATGAATGTTATTGGCTAAGTGCTCTGTTAAGTATTGTGATCACAGATCTGTGTCCCAGCAAGGTTGTAGACACTTGAGTCCTGCAACCCCCCCTGCCTCTACCTCGGGTGAGATTTCATCTACTCGCAGGTGTTGCCGAAAGGGCTGGTAGTTAGGGTTTTGTTGGTGTGTTTTTAAAGAGTTGAAACCTGGGTTTGCCCCTGTGCCAACATGTCCTTTTAAGGTCAATAATGCAATCAAAGGCCTATTCTTTTGTAGTCTCTATGTTATACTACTTCATTACAATGGGATGCTACTTTTTTCATAGTTCTACTATTGTTTTTAAGTTCTTTTCTTTGCATATATGTAGCATGAAATATGGAATATTAAGATAATACGAACAACTAAACCATGATGTAAAACTGGCATACAAGGGATACATACAAGACCATCTAAAGAATTAGGTTATTTTTAATGTGGAAAGAATTTATTGCATCTAATCCAATCATTTATGTTCACAATATCTATTTTGGAAATAATTTATTGCATCTGGCATAATCATTTCCATTGTGACTATTTCTATTTCTAGAGTCTACAATAAAGTTTAAGTTATGTGTTTTTATTGAGGCATTTTTATTTGTACATATATTGTAGAGTATCCTTTTGAAATTTGTGAACTTTAAGTATTGTGTCTTGAATATTTGGCATCAATCATTGAATGAACATAGAGAAACCTAGCATGGGTTAGAATTCATATAGTCTCAAGAACAAATACATGTCAATGTCTCTGAAATTGCATGATCACTGGTTATAGAAGGAAATGCTAAGTTTTATTGCAAGTGCAATGGTATTGTGTATGTACTCAGTAGGTTCAAAGATAATCACGATTCTCACAGTTGCGAAGTGTGCATGAGATCACTAAAAATCCTCTTGGGAAAGTGCCAGAAGGTTAAAGAATAACAAGAGAAATGGGGGCATTTTGTTGTTGTTTCTCAAAGGAATATTGTTACAATGAGAGATTATGAAAGTTCTTTTTTATGTGTTGTTGTTTTCCACGATGTATTGGCTATTGTTGTGGTGGGTGTGGTTCAACTCACTTAATTCAAGCCTTTTCTTTTGAAAACAATATTGAAAATTTATTTTCTTGCATTGGGATCTTATTTCCTTACCTTCATAAATTGGTTTGTTTTATGTGCATTAATTGATTCAGGTGGATATCGGTGGCCACCCACCTTTTCCAACTCGCTCAAAACAGGTTTTTGGTAATTTTGAAAATTTACTATTTTTAGCAGTTTTTAACTTCCGGGGCCATTTTAAGGGCCTAAATGGAGGGTTTTTGGGATAGATCTTCTCAATAATATACAAATTCTCTCATTGAGACCCCAAAATGAATCTCCTCGAATATACCTTTCCAACGGGCTATCGTGCACCTAAAACGAATATTGCATGCAAAAGTTATGACCCCTGGAAGTTGATGTACTAACTTACCCAAATGAGGCCCACATGACTTTTGGTGCTTTGTCTCCTAGGGTTAGGTTTTTGGATGTCTAGGATTTTTGACATTCTTGTTTATGGTAAAAATTCCTTTATAGCCTCATTGTAATCATCTTCTTGCGAATGAGCGCAACCGTCACATCTCTTCTCAGAGATAAGTCGCCACCATTCCAGCAAGCTTGTTTTCCACTGCATTTTACAGTTTCAGCCTATTTCCTTATTGAATAGAAAACTAGTTTTACTGTATCTCTATTATTCTGTGTTAAGCATATTTTAATAATCTGTATTCATTTCGTTCTGCTCATAAAATCTAGATCAATGGTATCAGAGTGGATTGCTTCTTGTCGTCTTAATGCATGTCCCCAACGAGGTCAGGGTACAAAGAATTGGTTCTCAAGATTTTTTCTCTTGAGGAGAAAAATATCTTGCATGCCCAAGCAACTTCTCATGGAAGGAGAAAAGAAAGATGAGGGGACAAGATATCCTTTAAAAATGTTGCTTGAGGAATCCCTCGGGCAAAAAAGGAACGAGATGATGGATAGTTTCACGCAAATCCTTCGGCGACTACCAACAGGTGACGCATCTTCCTTGAGCAGAGGCATCGCTCCCTTCAAGGTACAAATCAACTTCAATATTCGTATATTTGAAGGTAAGATAGATGCAAATGTTGTAGACAAGTGGTTGAATATACTAGAAGGGTATTTTTCTGTCCATAACTTTTCGAATAGAGAAAATATTACTTTTTCACTCCTCAAAGACGTTCTCTATGTCAAAGTGTTGGCACAGGGGCAAACCCAGGGTTCAACGCTCAAGAGCACACCAACAAAACCCTAACTACCGGCCCTTTCGGCAACACCTGCAAAGAAGATGAAATCTCACCCGAAGTAGAGGCAGGGGTGGTTGCAGGACTCAAATGTCTACAACCTTAGCTGGGACACATATCTATCATTATATCACTTAGCAATTAGCTAGCATAGATTATCCATCAATATTCAACCCTTATGATACTTCACAGATAGCACAGAGAATTGCAGTATGTACTTAGATCTAAGATGATTCAACACTTAACCACATAAAGATATCTTAGATTTGATAGATCAAGCACTAAGCCTCTTATATATCAAACTTGACATTCATTCATATCTCATAAGTACAAAGCATAACTAGATCTATATAAAAACATCAAGGCATTTAGCAAGGAAGAGACAACACATCGGATCGAGGCACATAGCAAAACACACAAAGTTACCGTGGTTCACCCCCACCATGGGGCTATGTCCACAAAGTCTTCTTCTTTACTATCTCGGTCAAGCAATTACAACAGAGAGCTCCAATAATCCTTACTTCGCACAATATAGAAGATCTGCGTAGCTCGCTAGATCCTTCTTCCTTGCACTTCAACACAAAACTACAAAAACTTGCACTGAGCTCTGCAAGCTTCTTACAATCATGCATAGAGCACTTAAAATATGCATCTGATCTCACAGATCTAGTTACTAGCACTAATCCATCAACTATACATCACATAGATTTACTACTGTCCTCTACTTACATTTCCTAAGTATCTATTTATAGATTACAAAAATAGGCCTAAGCATGGGTAAACCCATGGGTAGACATCCCTTTCCCATTACATTAACCCAAAACTAGGTCTAGCTCCCCCAATTTCTGTTTTGCGTTGCGCTCCATCTTTGACAAGATGTCGAAGTCCAAAAAATGGTCAAATATGACCAAGTGTTCTTCAAAACTTGGTCAAGGGCCAACAAGCCCCCAACACTCACATGTGACTCATCCCGAGTCACTCTGGTCTGATCAATTCTGCCTCGAATGCCTCAAGCTTGGCTCGAGCTTCTTCGACCTGCTGCAGTGCGACAACCTCTTGCTCAGTGAATTCCTGGATCACTGTGTCATTTACTGGCCCTTCCATGCATTGTTTTGCGGTGATGACAACTTGTTCAAGCTTGGCTCCTTGGCTTTCAACTTTGGTGAACAGTTGGCATGCCTTTTCTTGGATTGGTTGAAGTCGTTGGGAGACTTCCATCACTTTACTTTGCAGTGTGTGTACCTGTTGTTTGGTTGTGTGTTGTTCTGCAAAGCTCTTCATTATTTCGACTAGGGTCAAGGCCTTCATCTGCGCATGTAGCATGTCTGCGTGATGCGTTTCTTCTTGGCGTTGTACCTCCAATGCCTACAACTCTGGATTCTCTGCGAGGTTCTCAAGAGTTTTGGCACTTCTAGCACACAACTGCATGTATTCCAAGGAAAAGGCTTTTAATCGGTTTACTGCACTATAGGCAGTTGCCTCCCTTATATCTCTTATTTCTTGAGGAGTCTCGGGCACGGTACAAAATTCTAGATCTGCGATGCCCTGCTAAAGTTTTTGGATTACTTCTTGAAGTTGTGTCACCTGCTATGGAACACATTCTTCAATATTTACTTCTATGACCGTCACAGAGTGAAGTTCTTTATGAACCCTTTCCTATACTTCAAGTTGCTTTGCTAGCAACTGTGATTTTTCCTCATCCCACTTCGATTTCAGGGCAATATTTTCTTGTTCTTCCTTACTCTGTTGTTCTATAAGTGTGCTCTGTACTTGTGTCAAAGCCTGGGTGGCTTGTGCTGTGTCTTCTTGAGCTCATCAAAGGCGAGCTTAGACTTTATCAGTGATCTGGTGTAATTGGGTGGGCTCATCACCTATTCCTTCTATTTCAACTGTCAAGGGTGTAGTAGAAGCTGTTCGGCTAGACTGGAGTACCTGTTGCATTTCTTGGAGTTTGCCCTTGATTCGGCTAAATATCTCCTCCTTCTATCTTGTCTTTCTGTGATCTCTTGTGAAGCATCATTCAGTGTAACAGTTAGGAAGTTGAAGTCGTCTGGTGTGAGGGTAGTCTTAAACATAGTCTGGGTGGACTTAGCTTTCTTTTGGGATGAGGGCTTTGGTGGGGTAGCCTTCCTTTTCTTGGAGGGATCCTCCTCCTCTCTAGGTGGAGTAACCTCATCTTTGTTTTTCTCGACTTCTGTCCCCCCTAGTTCTTCACCATCACCTCCCTACGCAAGTGAGATCGAAGTGGTATTCATAGATGTGCTATGGACATCTTGAACTTTAGCATCCTTCTTAGTCTTACTTGGTCCAGGTGTATCCAACATAGCTTCAGGGCTTTCCACATCGGACATTTCTGCGGGGTCCACTGGAACAAGGAGGTTCGTTGACCATTCCTTAGTAATCTGCTTCAAGTCTTCTTCTGTCAACTTGTAGTATGATTGGAGTTGTTGTTTGTGTTCATCAGTGCGCACTGTGATATAGGTGAAGTGGTGGTCTGCACTGAATTTTATCAAAGGTCTAAACCTATGAAGTGTGTTTGGAGTGATGCGCGGTGTAGATTGGATTGCATTATTCAATTGGTTGTAATAGGTGTGGAAGACGACATTGGATTGCCATTGCTTGTTCATGTCGTTAGAGTACCATAGTGTACAGAACTTCACGGTCAGTGGTTCGAAGAGTTTTATCTCCAAAAAAGTGGCACCTTTTGGTAGCTCCCAGGTGATGAAAGTGATTAGTACGAGAAACCAACTGAAGTGGAACTCGTACCCATGGTCTTGTGCTTCTCTGCAATCAAGATCTAGCTGGTTTACAAGATAATGCTCCCAGTTCATCTGTAGTCCCTCGATGCACTTCCCTGCGAGGTCAACTACAAATCCAGTCACTTGTGTTGGTCTGTTCTTACGAACTAGCTTTCCCACAATTAGCTTACAGGAAAGGTGCACTGCGCCACTCTGGATAGAGGCTACCTTGTAGCCTCGCATTCCCTTCTCAACATAGCCATTAGTTTCTTTTATATGCTGCGCGAGTGCTTGGTCTGAGGTATTTCATGGGTAAAAGTCCTATGGGTCAGGGCCTTGCATACTAAGTCCTGTGATCTGATTGATCAAGGTCGGATCCATAGTGATGTGGTGGTCCAGCCATAAGTATCCTCCGTGGTAGCAGGACAACAACAACTTGATGTATGCGTTGACTTCCTGGTGTCTGTCGAAGTGCGAGATCTTCATTACATTAAGCAATGTGGATTGTGAGAGGTTCTGGGTCCATGACTATGGGACAATCTTAGAATTCTTTCCTTTGGTCATGGTTAAGTACTTATGAGGAGATAACATGCTGTAAGATTTATGATCTCCAAGTTTAAAATAACTGAATTTCAGTGCTGTGAGCTTATACTAGTCAGCACGGACTACGTGCACCCCTTTCAGAAGGTATGTGGTGATCAAAGCATACTCTAATTCTCGAGGTACACTGTCACGGTTTATGGCACCACTTAGAGGTGGTAAGTAAGTCGGTAGAATGCATGGGATAAGATTGGCATTTGCGATGTCATCCTTGTGCTTAGTTCTTCTTTCTATGCCGGCTCGAGATGTCCCTGCTCAAGAAGTCGATGGGGAGGCCTATACTCTTGTCGTGGATGATGCTTGGACACTGATAGACATTCTTCTTTCCGACATGACTCTCTCAGTCATTAAGTCAATCAAAACTTCTTCAACTACTTTCTTAGCAGCATTGATCTCGTCCGACATACAAGCTTGGGTTGACTAGCTCGGGTGTGAAAATGAATTCAGAGACTATAGTGAACAGTATGGAAGAAAGGAAATGATCACAGGGTGAAGTAATCTCAAGTTTCGGGCTCAAATTCTCACTTAGCAAAAAGTATTTTCGGTACGTGGCACGATGGACTAAGTAGGGAAACTTAGCAACGATCTGCTTACAACGGGTATGAGGCTACATTAACTGATGTTCTATCCGTATGGTGTGGTCTAACGGTCTAGTGGTGAGCCATAAAAGCATTCTGACCTATTCAAGCAGCAGTTGAATGGTTATATTGGATTCCAATGACTATATTGCTTTGCCATGGTGAAGTGCCATAGGTCGTTGTTCTGATATCTCGAGGAAGCTCGATTCCTATGATTTTTCCTTCTGCGAAGTTTCCTCTGGAATCTTATGTAATTTTTTGATCTTGGCTTTCTTCTTTCTTAGCTTCCTAGCCTTTTTCCCAGTGAGCTTCGTCTCAGTCATCCTTTTTCTATTATGATTCTTATCTTCTCTTGTCATAGACACTTCGAGATGCTGATATTCTTTTTTCAGATCCAAGGGTAACACTCCTTCATCATATGGATTAGGTATCTCGGTCTTCTATGGTTCCTCTAATGCCCTAATAAATTTGATATCCAAGTCCCTGGTGTTCAATAGCTTAGGTCTATCCTCTTGTTCTTCCATCAAGTAGGAGATCCTTCTAGTCATAAATTCCATGAGTTCTTGCTTCTTCTATTATAGAGCTTCCTTTTCTTCTTTTCTCCGGATCTGGGATTTTTCAATCCATATCTTGCCTAACAAAGATGGAAATGGGGCATGGTTCTCAATAAATTTAATAACTTCGAATTCTTTCACTGTCGAAGATCCATGGGTGTTCATAGCTATCTAGGTAATCCTGCCACATAGGGTTACCATTTTTCCTTTAAATAATCCGATGGTTCCTAGTGAAGGAACCATAGCAGGCCTTCCTAGGGTTTCCCAAGTACTTTCTGTCATAATGTTCATCTGTGTTCCCTCATCTAAAGCATAGTCAATGTCGAAGTCTCCTATTCTTACTTAGATTTTGTCCTTTTCTTTGAAGATCTCTGACAAACCGACATCTTTATGTTCATCCAGGGTTTCTTTCATTTTTAGTAACATAATCTCTGATTATTTCTGGGGTTCTTCTATAATCTTAGTCTCTTGATCTCCTTCAGAGTTTTCTTGTTCCATATTCAGATTTTTAAGTCTAGCAATCATTCTAGGGCAATCCAGTACTTCATGGTCCATAACCTTACAACAGAGGAAACTAGGGTTTCTCCCAGGGAATTCCTTATCAAGATGTCCTAGTCTTCTGCAACTGTAACAAAGAGTTGATCCTCTCTTTCTCTTCAATGATCCCCAACTCTTCTTGTACTGTGCGCTAGGATCATAATGTCTAGCCTGCAAAAGTTTCTTTCTAGGGTCTTGCATCCATTGGTTATTCCAAAAATTCTTTCTATTCATAGGTATAACATATCTTTCACTGTTCTTATCAGATCTATTCATATCAAACTTTCTTTTATCTAACAATGCCCTAGTTTTCAAGCTAGGAAAAAATCTATCAAGCATACCTAAATTCATACTTTAGAAATAAATTTTTTCACTTATTTTCTTCTACGGAGCACAAATATTTGAGATCTAAAACTTGAACTATTCTTACCTTTATCAGAGCACAAAGCTGACAAATCTTACCTCTTTTCTGCGGATCTGACCTCTTTCTTTCAAAAATTTCCACTTTTACTTTTCTTAGAGCATAGAGCATTTAGATCTCACTTCTTTTCTTTAGATATGATCTTCCTTTCTTCAGATCTGACCTTATTCTTGGTACAAATATTCACAGGTCGAGTAAAAAGCTACGCAATAGAGCAACATATCTACACAGAGAGCTTATTTTGCACAAAGCTTCTTCTTATTTAGTTCCCAACAATCATAGTTTCAGGTCTCGGCAACGGAACCATTTGTTGGCATAGGGGCAGACCCAGGGTTCAATGCTCAAGAGCGCACCAACAAAACCCTAACTACTGGTCCTTTCGGTAACACCTGTGAAGTAGATCAAGTCTCACCTGAGGTAGAGGCAGGGGTCATTGCAGGACTCAGATGTCTGCAACCTTAGCTGGGACATAGATCTGTGATTATATCGCTTAGCAATTACCTAGCATAGATTATCCATCAATATTCAACCCTTATGATACTTTGTAGATAGCACAGAGCATTGCAGTATGTACTTAGATCTAAGATAATTCAACACTTAGCCAAAGAAATATAGCATAGATTCGACAGATCAAGCACTAAGCATCTTATATATCATACCTAACATTCATTCATATCTCATAAGAAGAAAGAATAACTAGATCTATCTAAACAAATCAAGGCATTTAGCAAGGAAGAGACAACACATAACACAACACACAAAGTTACCGTGGTTCACCCCCACCCTGGGGCTATGTCCACAAAGTATTTTTCTTTACTATCTCGATCAAGTAGTTACAACACAAAGCTCCAATAATCCTTACTTCGCATAGGACATGAGTTCTGCGCAGCTCGCTAGATCCTTCTTCCTTGCACTTCAACACAAAACTACAACAACTTGCACTGAGCTCCGCAAGCTTCTTACAATCATGCACATAGCACTTACAATATGCATCTGATCACACAGATCCAGTTACTAGCACTAAGCCATCAACTATACATCACATAGATGTACTACTATCCTCTACTTACATTGCCTAAGTATCTATTTATAGATTACAAAAATGGGCCTAAGCGTGGGTAAACCCATGGGCCGACATCCCTTTCTCGTTACATTAAACCAAAACCCTAAAGGGACCCAAAACTAGGTCTAGCTCCCCCAATTTCCTCTTCGTGTTGCGCTCCATCTTTGACAAGCTATCGAAGTACCAAAAACGGTCAAATATGACCAAGTGTTCTTCAAAACTTGGTCAAGGGCCAACACAAAGATTGGTGGAAAAATTTTTGTGAGCAAAAGGAAATAGAGGAAACCTCATTATTTACAGTCATGACCACATGAGAATCCTTTAGGGATGCTATTAAGGAACAATACTACCCTTTCAGAAGTTATGATAACTTGTATACCAAATGGACCACACTGCAGAAAGAAAGAGACCAAGCAATGCTAGATTTCACAAATATCTTCCATACCTTGTGCACCAAGCTGGGTTTCAAATATTCAGAGTGACATCTGGTGCTCAAGTATCATGGTGCTTTACATAGATACATCCAGACCAAAATGAAATTTCTAGACATCTCGTCCTTGGGAGTGTCCTACCGATATGCCGTCAAAATCGAGCATAAGCTCAAACAAAAGACGCAACAATTTGGGCCTGGGAACCCCTCACGGAAAAAACCAGGAAGGGGTGGCCCCAACCCACAAAACAAAGGACAGAGAAAGTGTGGACAGTATCAGGACAACCAGTCCAATCTGTAAGAAAAGGACACTGGAAAGACAAATAAAGAAACCGGGAAGTGGTGTGAATTCCATAAGAGCCCTTGGCATAACACTGTTAACTGTCGTTCAAATCAGTCGCTGGTGGCCGAAGTGAAAGCCTCTGAATTATATGGAGGTTCTAACTCTGATTCAGAACTAGAAAGAGGAAGAAGGATCATTGACATGTAACTCAGTGCCACCGTTGCTACCACCAAGCTCCAGCCTGGTGAACCAAATGAGCCAGAAGAAGGTGAGCGTCTCTTTCATTCAAAGATGTTGGTAAAAGGAACCCCGCTGCACTTCATCATTGATAGCAGTGGCCAAAATAACCTAATCTTAGCAGAGGTCATCAAGCAGCTGGCCTTGCTGACAATGCCGCACCCACAACCCTACACTATTGGATGGCTCCGCCAAGGAAGCGATCTCCGCGTCATCCAACAGTGGCGACTATTGTACAACATCAATCCCTTCAAAGACGAGGTATTGTGTGATGTTTCTCCTCTCAAAGTTTGTAATGTTATTTTGGGCCAACCTTATTTATGGAAACATCATGCGGTATATGAGTCTAGGCCTCTTAGTGTTATTATTACTTTGAACAGGGAATTGTACAAGATACCCGAGGCAGTCCCTCCTAGTGCTATTTCCTTGATCTTTGCCAAGCAATGCAGGAAGGTCATCTCTTAGACTGGGAAATTTGTCTTCTTTGTGATTCACTCTTAGAGTGAGCGAAAGATTGCAGCCACATCCAGGGCCTCCATGGCCGAGCTTTCCACACAACAAAGTCAAGTGGCTAAGGTCGTGGAAGAATACTCATATATCTTCTCCTCTCCTACTGTGGTACCTCTACACTTCCAGGTCAAGCATCCCATCAATCTGTCCCCAGGCACACTGCTACCCAATGTGATAGTCTACCACCACTCTCTTTTAGAAAGCGAGTAGATCAAGAGGCAGATCCAAGAACTGATCCACAAGGGGAACATACGTCCCAATGCATCGCCTTGTGGGAGCCCAGTCATGATGGTGCAGAAGAAATGCAGGACCTAGCGACTCTGCATTGATTACCAAGCCTTGAATAAAATCACAATCCGAAATCGATACCCAATTCCTTGAATCGATAACCTCCTTGATCAGCTCACGGGGCTCAAATAATTCAGTAAGATTGATTTGAAGTATGGCTACCACTAGGTCCCAATAGAACATACATATATATGGAAGACTGCCTTCAAGTCAAAATAAGGTCTTTTTGAATGGCTGGTCATGCCCTTTGGTTTGAAAAATTCTCGAACAACTTTTATGAGGATGATGGAAGATATCCTACAACCTTTCACCAATACTTTTGTAGTGGTGTATCTAGATGACATCCTCATCTACAACAAGACTTGGGCAGAACACTTGCAACATATTCAACATGTTTTGCACACCCTGCGACAACACAAACTATATGCAAACTTGGAAAAATGATCCTTCGGCATGGATAGGGTCCATTACTTAGAATACATCATTTATCGACATGGTGTGCATGTGGATCTAACCAATATCCAGGTCATTCGTGACTGGCCAATGCCAACCACACTCACTAAACTTCAGAGCTTCTTTGGCCTTGCCAATTTCTATCACAGGTTCATGCTGGGATTCTCTCATATCACATGGGCTCTCAACCAAGTAACTAGGGGTGGCGATAAGGAAAACATTTTGTAGGGCATGTCCCAACAACAAGCCTTCGATGAATTGAAGAAGCGTTTGTGCTCATCCCTAGTACTTTCATTACCGGACCTGCAACATCCATTTGAGATCGAGACAGATGCTTCATAATCTGCTATGGGCACCATTCTCACTCAACACGGCCACCCTGTGGCATACCATAATGAGACACTATTAGATGATGTCTGTAAGTACCCTACTTATGACAAATAAATGTGCTCCATTTTGCAAGCCTGCCGCTAGTGGAGACATTACATTCTTAGGAAGGAGACAATCATCCACACTGATCACAAGCCACTACAGTTCATGCAGACCCAAGGAAAATTACAGAATGACCACCATCAGAAGTGGTCCACATACTTACAATAGTTCCACCTCAACATCAATTATAAAACATGAAGTACCAACCGAGTTGTTGATTGCCTTAGTTGACCTCCAGTCGCGACACTCATCACGGTGCTAGACTCTTGCGACCACAAGACCTCTGGATGGCCCCACCTCTATGAGACAGATGCTAACTTCTCTACCACCTACCAAATGTTGGGTGCCAACTTAGTCATCGCTAATTTCCATATTCAAGATGGGTTGTTGTGTTGTCTGGGCCATCTTTGCGTTCCATCAAGCGAGCGTGCAAAGATGATTTGGGAAGCTCACTACAGTTGGGTGGTAGGACACTTTGGTTTCAAAAAGACAGTGGAAGTGCTGCAGAAACATTTCTACTAGCCAAAAATTTGAGAGGATGTCGGCAAGTATATTAGGTCCTGCACCGCCTACACTATTTCCAAACCAAACACTAATAAATAGGTCATGTACACCCCTATTCCTACCCCTTAAAAGTTGTGGGAATCCATCTGAATGGACTACATTTCGAGCCTCCTGTCCACCAAGAGGGGAAATGACTATTTTTTTGTGGTTGTTGATCGCGTTTCCAAGATGGTGATTCTAGTTGCCTGGAAGAAGAACATCAGAGAAGAAGCCATTGCCAAGATCTTCTTTGAACAATTATGGGTACATTTTGGGATTCCACAAACCATTGTCTCAGACCATGATATTTGGTTCCTTGACACATTCTGGTTGAGCATTTTGTCACTGCTGGATACCAAGCTCACCAAATCCACTTCCTTCCACCCCCATAAAGATGGCCAAAATGAGGTCATCAATCGAATGATTGTTCATATCTTGCACATTTACAATTCAAAACAACCCCGCACATGGGATGAGAGTCTTATTTATGTCCATCATAGCTACAATCGAGCCCTGTATAGCTCAACTGGCCACAACCCCTTTCAAGTGGGGTTGGGATTCCAACCATTGGGCCCCATGGATTTTGCACTACCCCTGGTGACCACCTAGACCGACTCATCCCCTGCTCCACTAGAAGCCTACAAAGCCACCCAGTTCATTGAGGGGATCCAACACATCCACCAATAGGTTTAGGATATTCTATAGAAGTCTAATGCCAATTACAAGTAGTGCCATGATCAACATCGGGTGCCACATAAGTTTCAGGTGGGAGACAAAGTTTGGTTGCACTTGTAGAAAGAATGCCTTACAGGGCCCCATCGGAAGCTTCTCCCACTCCATTCTGGTTTGCACACCATCACCAAGGCTATGGGTGAAAATGATTTTGAGCTCAACATTCTCCCTTTCCTTGGCCTGCACCCAGTCTTCAACGTGGCTCTCCTTCGACCATATTTCCCACCATTATTGGACACCTCAAAGATAACATAGCAGTTGAAACCAACAAATATCAACCTTGACTGAATGAAACATGCATCTAGTGATTGGATTGTGGACACACAAATCAAAGGCACTCGACAACAAAGGATCCAACTTTATCGAGTTGTCAAAATAGGACAGCTCTTGCACCAAGGAAAGTGGCTCACCTAGGGCCAAATTCAGTAGAAATTTCCTCATCTGATGGGGGAACTCAATGAAATGGAGAAAATTGCTTCCTAAGGAGGGAGGATTTATCTAGGTGGATATCGGTGGCTACCCACCTTTTCCAACTCGCTCAAAAATGTTTTCTAGCAATTTTGGTAATTTACTATTTTTAGCAGTTTTTAACTCCCGAGGCCATTTTAAGGGCCTAAATGGAGGTTTTTCCAGATCTATCTTCTCAATGAGATCCGAAGGCTATCATTGAGCCCCCAAAATGAATCTCCTCGATGATACCTTTCCAACAGGATATTGTGCACCTAAAACGGAGATCGCATGCAAAAGTTACGACCTTGGGAAATTGATGTACTAACTTCCCAAACGAGGCCCACAAGAATTTTGGCACTTCATCTCCTAGGGTTAGGTTTTTGGATGTCTAGGTTTTTTGACATTCTTGTTTATGGTAAAAGTTCCTTTAAAGTTCCTTGTCACATCTCTTCTTATAGATAAGCCACCACCATTCCAACAACCTTGTTTTCGACTGCATTTTACAGTTTCAACTTATTTCCTTATTGAATAGAAAACATGTTTTACTGTATCTTTGTCATTCCGTGTTAATAATATTTTAATAATCTATATTCCTTTTGTTCTTCTCATAAAATCTGGATCATTAATAGACTCTTTGATTTACTAACCTACTATTTTGAGGGACTATTGAATTATTCCCCTTAAATTCCAAGTGTAAAAGAAACATTCATTCATGCTTTTGTTCTTCATTGATAATCTTGTACATTTGGTATCCTTAAGGATGCTCAATGGAAATAAGACTTTGAGAATTTTTGGTGATCTATCATTGAAATATGATACACAAAACAATAAATTATTGTAATTTTGGAAAAGAGAAGAGATGTAGGTAAAATTACGAAATTTAAAAACAACTACGGTGGCCAACAAACAAATTGGAAACAATAGAAATTATGTAGATTCTAAAGAGTATCCATCTTTCATTTCTCACTAATTGTTAGTATTTTTACTTTTAAAGTGCTATTGAAACTTGTTGGATTTTTTGGGGCATTTTGAAAATAGAAACATAATTTTTGAACATTATTCTAGTAATGTTATGTTCACTTGATTATAAACACACCCTTCAATTAAAGTACAATGAATACCATTTTACCAACTTGGTAATCTCTATTTCTAAGGCATACTTTATAATTCTTTAACTATTTATCAAGGAGAAAATTAATAATCTTGAGCTTATTGCTATTATGAGTTCTTTGCATTTCTTTTTATGGCAAATCCAAATTGAGTTTCATTGTATAATGTGTGTAATCCAAATTAATTATGTTTAGGTTTAGATGTGTAGTGGTTCAAGGTGGTATTTTACTATGGAATGTTTTTTTATAGTCTTTCTACAACATATGTATATGTATTTTGTTTTATTAATTTACAATTTCCCAAACAAACAAATTTATTAATGTTTTATCCCATTTCAACATGTTTCCAATCAATTATGATCTTCTTGTTTTGAACTTTGGATTTTTTTTTTTATCTTTTATCTATATGTATTATTTGGTAAATATAAGTACAATTATATTTAAACTTTTTGGAGATACATCTATAAATAAAATCAATCTTAGTTTTGGAAAAGATAAATGTTTCACCAACAATGTTTTCCTATATTATGCATGGGTTGCAAATGTTCTTGATATTTTCAAAACTAAATAGGAACTCACAAGGTGCACTTGAAGTTATAATTAAAAGCTTCTATTGAAACATTGTCATAACTTGTATGCAAATTGGTGACACATGCATTGTGCTAGTGATAGAATAGTATAAAATGACATCTACAAAACTTTGGTTGTAGAAATATAGTGTTCCAAAAAGAACAAAGTTCCATTCAAAAATGTTTAGTAAAAATAATGGAGGTTGGGGTTTGTGAGATTAGGACTAAATTCTAACGGATAGTTTTATTTGTGAATGTGTTGGTGGGGTTTTTCTAGATGAGGAGAACCAATAATTCAAGGAAACTTGGTGCTTTCTTACTGTAAACTATTCCAAGGAAAATTCGACAAACTACGATAATGTTTCAAGGTAATATTTTCAATGTCCTTCCTCCCTGAAAATAAGCAAGATGGTTCTAATCTAACTCTAGTTGAATTGACATTTACCATAAATGATAGGGACATGGAGAATATTTAGGGCTTCATCAATTACATTCATTATCGTGATATTTTCCTTCAAAATCTCATTTATGACCATAAAGTATTAGGTTTCCCAAATCATGTTTTTTGCCAAAAAAAAAAAAAAAACATTTTTTAATATGCAAACCCATATTGAGGACATGAAAATATAATTATGTAAATAAATTATATTTATGTAGTTTAATATATTTAGAATGAAAGTTTATTAGAAATTATATGAAACCAATACAACTTGAGAGGTAAACATCCACCTAAGCATATGTTGTGTTGTGAGGATCTTTTTTATCTCACTTACTTTGTATCCATTAGAATGACGACCTCACTTACTTTGTATCCATTAGAATGATGATTAATCAATGTAGTTTGGTGATATTGTTTTTCTCTCGTAAGAAGTTAGTTGTTTAGATAACTCCAATATTTAATAGAAAAAGACTAAAAGTTTTAATATTTCAACCTTATGTGGTTTGTTATCATGGGAATCCCGCCAAATAATCTTTCTTAAAATTGCAATTTTGTATTGATTACATTGTTGTTTTTAATACTGAAATGTATTGAGCACCCTAGAATATTGTAATTGCAACCACATTGTGCTATGTCAACATCTAATATCTAGATCTTATTAATCCAAAATTATTTCTATCCCGCCAAATAATCTTTCTTAAAATTGCAATTTTGTATTAATTACATTGTTGTTTTTAATACCGAAATGTATTGAGCACCCTAGAATATTCTAATTGCAACCACATTGTGCTATGTCAACATCTAATATCTAGATCTTATTAATCCAAAATTATTTCTATCCCACCAAATAATCTTTCTTAAAATTGCAATTTTGTATTGATTACATTGTTGTTTTTAATATTGAAATGTATTGAGCACCCTAGAATATCTAATATGTAATGAGCAACCACATTGTGCTATGTCAACATCCAATATCTAGATGTTATTAATCCAAAATTATTTCTATTCAATTTTGAGTAAAAATCATATTTTCCCTTATTATTATTCTAAATTACCAAAAAAAAACCATTTAGTAGAACATTTAAACTATTACTATTTAATATGAGTTGTCAAATTCATTGTCATATTCAATTTCAAAATTTTCTCTTTGCCTACACATAAAAATAAAAATAAACCGTCATATATTAAATGGCTATTTATAAAAATAAAAAGAGATATTCATTAAATAAACTTGAACTATTAACTCAACCTATAAAATTGAACTTGAACTATTTAATCTATAAGATAATCATATTTTTAATACAAAATCTTATTGATATAAATGCTAAATTAAATTTTTTAAATAATATTATATTTAATCATATTACTTATAATGATGTCATTTTTGTTCCATTTAAAAAGGTTGTATTTTATAATATAAACATGAATGGATAATCGAAGAAAATCTATAGCCATTCCTTAATATGGACATAGAGCACATGAATGGTTGAATCATGACAAACATCATTGTTTGTCATGTACAATTATTCCATATTGAAAATTCAACCCTTTTGGAAATTTCGGAACTCAACCGTTCCTGGAAAATTGTTTGTCATGTACAATTATTCCATATTGAAAATTTCTGAACTCAACCATTATTGGAAATTTGTTTGTTGATTATTGAATTATTGCATATTGAAAATTCAACGTTTATAGAGAACATGAATAGTTGATTCACTACAGACTTCATTGTTTGTCATATGTTCAATTATTAGAAATTTTTAAATTATTTCACATTGAAACCTCGACCATTATTGGAAATCTGTTTGTCATATATTGAATTATTCCATATTGAAAATTCAACACTACAAAGCACATGAATAGTTGATTTTTTCATATACTCAATTATTCCATATTGAAAATTCAATTATTATTGAAGTTTCTGAATTATTCCACATTGAAAACTCAACAGTGATTGGAAATTTGTTTGTCCTATATTGAATTATTCCATATTGAAAATTCAATGAAAAACAAACTTCATTGTTTGTCATACACTGAATATGAATAGTTGATTGACCACAAGAAAATTGGAAAAATTGAATAGTATGGAATAAGTGTGGAAATTCCTTGCATGAGCACGACACCAATAATTGATTGAATATTGACTCCGTTGTTTGAAAACTTATATACTATTATCATTATTTAGGAAAAAATCTATGTTCTTAATGGTCAAGCCCACTTAAACTATACAAATTATTATGATTATTATCATTACTATTATTTTTACAAATGTCAATTTAATAGTTATTTTTTATTATTGTTACTTCTTTTCATTTTATTTTAGGGAGCATAATCATTTTTTCATTTCATTTTTATTTTAGAGATCATAATCATTTTTTTGTTAATTTGATAATAGTGTATTTCCACATAGATGGAACATCTTAAGCAACAACTTATAAAAACATATCAAACATGTACAATTATTCCATATTGAAAATTGTTTGTCATGTACAATTTTTCCATGTACAATTATTCCATATTCGTATACTGAGCTATTCCATATTGAAAATTTAGCAACTACACGTTGATTCACTACCGATATCATTGCTTGTCATATACTCAATTATTCCAAATTGAAAATTCAAGTGTTATTGGAAATTTATGAATTATTCAAGTGTTATTGGAAAATTTTGAATTATTCCATATTGAAAACTCAACAGTGATTGGAAATTTGTTTGTCGTATATTGAATTATTCCATATTGAAAATTCAACAGTGATTGGAAATTTGTTTGTCGTATATTGAATTATTCCATATTTAAAATTCAATGAACACTGTTTTTTTCCAATAGAAAACTCGCACAAAATTATATTAGGTAATAAGTTTTTTTACATCAACACATCCAAATATAAAAAAAGGACTAGTTCTTCCCGACCTTCAAGGCCCCGCATCACAATCGAAAAACCTGTCCACATATCTTTTAGAAAAATTGCAAGAGCTCATATGACCCTATAGCAGGGTAGCCCACTTTGGGATGGATAATATAGGAAATTAACATCACAGAATCATAAAATGCTTTGCAATCTAGTCTAAGACAAAAGGAACAAACAACAAAAAAGGGGAAATAGAGAGTGGAGTTAGAAAATATTCAAATGAAGAGATGGCCCTACATTCTCTCCATCCAAAGTGAAGTATGTTAGTCTTCCTCTTGGCTCCAAAAGTTCTTGCTTTGATAGTTTATCTGCCTCCTCATTAGATTCCCTGAAGATGTGTTGGAAGCTGATACCTTGGAAA
Organism: Picea glauca; assembly: GCA_000966675.3. Lineage (NCBI taxonomy): Eukaryota > Viridiplantae > Streptophyta > Pinopsida > Pinales > Pinaceae > Picea > Picea glauca. The sequence goes on along the minus strand of JZKD02S1806901.1, from coordinate 472,416 downwards.
GATGCTGCCAAATCCCGAATTCTGAGTTTCCAACCTTCAATATTAATGGCTTGGATATTTCCTTTTTGTTTTAGCCAATCAACAATCACTTTTGAGTCCCCCAAAATCTGAATATGTTGAATTTCCAAGAGCTTTGCAATGGAGAGAGTAGCCCACGCTCCCAATAACTCTACTTTGGTATTTGTTCCTTCTCCGCAATTGAAGTACCATCTAAAGTCCGACGCATCTAAACATTTTAAGGAACCCCCTACCCCACAATTTGAACCCCTTGCAATAGAGGCCCCATCAAAATATGCCAAAGTGTATCCATTAATCCGGATGATTGGGATCAGTCTTAAAACCTAAGAATTAAAAGTTGTAGGTTTTTTAAGGAGCGCTCCTAAGATCTTGTAAACAACATCCCAAGTCGAGGGCAACTTCCCTTCAAAGAGTAATTTATTTTGCTCCTTCCAAATGAACCAACTCATCAAAACTGGGAGCTTTTTTGATACAGCCTTGTTCAATAACCATGAATCCATACAATCGTTAAGATTTTGTCCAGTCTAAGAGGAATTATAATTAAGTACATGTGCACATTTTTCCCAGATATACTTTGTAAATGAGTAGCGAATGAAAAGGTGAGCATTATCTTCATAGTTTTCTTTACATAGATGGCACATACTTGGTCCCACCCACCCTTTCTTTTGTAAAATGTCCCATGTTAAGATCATGTTGTCGATAGCCAACTAGAAAAAAAAAATAATCTTCAATTGAACATGCCATTTCTAGAGGTTTACCTTCCAACTGTGCCAAGTTGGTAAAGCCTGAGTAGAAAGGATAGCATTATAACAATTTTTGACAGTAAATTTTCTAGACGAGTTGCCTCTAGTCCACATAAGTAAGTCCTTTTATCCTTCATTAAGTGTGATCCCCACACGACTTAACTCCACCATATATTTATACCAGTCTCTAGCGTGATCTCCTGTCAGCTCCATATCCTCGCCTCTCCGCCACACCTCAACAAAAGTAAAAGGGTCCCACACAATCGAAGCTTGAGCTAGAGAAGAGACCAGTTTTTGATTTAAAAGAGAGATGAGATCTTCATGGAGAAAGGAATTGTTTCCAATGTGAAGGATCATGTCTCTCCCAATAGAAATAAGATGACCTTCTCCAGGGAACTAGTTGATACAATGATTGATAATAGGGATAATGTGGATGAGACTAGACCAAATCCTCGATGCATAAATGCAATTATGAGATGGCATCCTAATCCAGTTGAAGAGAGTGGAATTTTGTAAATATTTATCCCTAATAACTTGATGCCATATACTTTCCTATGTTTATACCCTCCCAAAGGGTAATATCATTCAATGCTAAATTGAAATGTGAGAGATTACGAAAACCCCACCCCCCGTTCTTTTTTGGTCTAGAAAGAACCTCCCATTTACAAAGGTGGTACTGCTGAGTGTCAGAATGACCATTCCATATAAAATGGAACATCATTTTTCTAATTTTATTTAATACAGTGCGTGGCAATGCTTCCATAGACATCTAGTAGACAGGTTGGCCTTTCAACACTGTTTTTACCAAAATATATCTCCCTCCCAGCAAAAGCCACATGTTGCACCATAAGCCATTTTTTTTGTTAATTTAGATACAAGCCAGTCCCAATCAGCTGTGTGATAAGCTCATGTCTTCAAGAAATACCCCAGGTATCAGAACCCAATAGAGAGATCACTAAAGGTATAGGGAAGGAGTGATTTTTAATGGGCCAGTTCTAAATCTGTGAGGCCTTCATAGAGGACAGTGGATTTTGTTTGATTCATCGATAGACCCGAGGATTTACAGAAAAGGAAGATATTTTTGTTGATCTCTCTCCATTCTAATAGACTTGCCCTCAACAAAATGAGGACATCATCCACAAACAATAGATGAAGATTTTTTGTCAATCTAAAAACCTTAATCCCTGTAATTAATCCTTCCTCAAAACTATTCTTTAATAATAATCCAGGACCTTCCATTACTAAGATGAAGAGAAGGGGGGATAAGGGACAACCTTGTTTGACTCCCCTTCCGCTTCTGAAAAATTATGTAGCCTCCCATTAAGTAATATTGTGAAGGAAGAAGAGGTGACACATGACATGATCAAATTTGTCATTTGGATCTCCAATCCAACTTTAATAAGGATCAATCTAAGGTGATCCCAATCAATACAATCGTAAGCTTTCCTTAAATCCAATTTTAATACAAGGGATTTCAATTTTTTCTTTTTAATGATATGAAAACTTTCATGAGCTGTGCCAATTGCATCTTGAATACGCATGCCTTTTAGAAATCCCATCTGTTCATTAGAGATTGACCTAGAGAGGAAAGGTTTAATCCGATTGGTGATAATTTTTTATATTACCTTATAGCACAAGTTGCATAAAGAAATTGGGAGGAAATTGTCAAAGGTTGTTGGATTATTTTTCTTAGGGATCAGAGTCAGGAATGTGGAATTTAGGCCTCCCACAATAGAACCTAATCTCCTCGATTCTTCCACCATCGTTAGGAGATCCTCCCCTACTAAATCAAAAAAGTAAATAAAAAACTCAATTGTCCACCCATCCAGGCTCGGGATCTTATCCTTCTTAAAATGAAAGAGAATTGATTTCAAATCCTCTAGAGTAATTGGATTGAACAATGTGCTAGACTCTTCAACATCAACCATCTGTGGAAAGAAATCTATCAACTTACACTGTTTAGTTGTGTTTGGAGTAGGCGAATCCTTGTAGAAATTCTTAAAATAATGGATTGGTTCTTCATTTAATGAATCATGATCAGTGAAAGAGTCGCCATTGCCACCTTTGATTTCCCAAATATGTTTCCTGACTCTATTTTGACTAGTGAAATTATGGAAGTATTTTGTATTATTGTCACCGTTGGCCAGCCAAAGAGCCCTACTGCATAAACTCCATTGTTCCTCCTCTCTTCTTAAAATCTCATTTCTTTCCAATTCTAGTTGCCAAAGCAATAACTCGGCTCCTTGATTGGATGGATCTCCAGTCAGATATTTAATGAGATATTTTATATCTACTTCAAGAACATTCAACTTAGCTTTGTTTCTAGTCACCTTCTCTTTATACCATATTTTTGTATGTTTTTTTAATTCTTGTAATTTCCATACGATCCGCTTTTGTTTTCCCCTTCGAAAAGAAAAACATGGTCTTTCCAAACCTTAAAAACTAGATCCACAAAATCCTTATCATTAAGCCACTGAGCATTAAATTTGAAAGGATAGATCTTATAAGTCGGTGGTAATTCCAATTGTAATAAAGTTGGCGCATGGTCCGAACTAAATGGGAATTGTACCCAAGAACTGTAAATGCCGACATCAGTTAAAAGATCTTCTGAAACCATTATCCTGTATAATATCCTTGCAATCTCTCCTTGACCAATGCAACCATTTCTCCAAGTATGCAAAATTTTTTCCGGTTTGATGTCAATCAGATTTTTGGAGGAAAAGAGATCTCTGTAGTAATCATCAGTAATTACATCACGATCCCCTCCCTAGGCCTCTTATGAAGAAAGTATGATATTAAAATCCCCTACCATGATCAATTTTTATACTGATAAAATGTTGTTGTCTTCCACTGAATTCCAGAAAGTTTTTCATTTCGAGCATGGTCCATAGATATTTAGCAAAGCTATCTCCCGATTATTTAATAAAATTCTACTTGTTAATAGAATACCACCAATCGTGAGATAAGGTACCAAATGAAATAAATTTGGATGTCACACAACTAGCAGTCCCCCAGAATTACCCACATAGTTAACAAAACATAAAGCCCAGGATGGTCAAAAAATAACCAATAAGTCCCTTGCTTTCTGAGAAGATACCAAAGTTTCTTGAAGAAATATGATATCGGTACGGGTGTGATCAAAAAGTCTCTAGAAGGAAGAAACTTTGAGGGTGCCTCCAATCCCTCTTACATTTAGGGAGAGCAATAACATCACTTAGCCCTCACCAGGGATTTCATTGCTCTAAGAGGCCCAATGTCAGTGGAAGAAGGAGATGACTCTGTAGTCTTTAAAGAATTTTGCGTCAATTTTTTCTAGCTTCTTCGAGTTTTTATAGGTGATAGTTCTAAACCTATACCCCTCGACCAAGTGAATTCTTTCCCATCATACACTAAATATGAATAGTTGATTAACCACATGAAAATACAAAACCATTATTGGAAAATCGAATAGTATGGAATAAGTGTGGAAATTCCTTGCATGAACATGACATCAATAATTGATTGACTATTGACTTCGTTGTTTAAAAAGTTACACACTATTGCCATTATTTACACACACAATGTTTTTGATTAACTGCGATCGCATAGACTTTGAATTAGTGCATATTCAAAATTTGAAGACTCAATTTTTACACTTTGAACACTGTGTTTTCATACAATGAAATATGTTTTCATATTAAGAGACCCTGGTTCTTCTAGGAGAGATATATCAAATTCACGTAATCATACTAATAAATTTATCTTTAATTTTTTAAATTTATAAATTCACGTAATTATATTTTTTAAATCAAAAACTAAATTACTTATTGCTAAGTTATCTTATAAGATTAATTAAAATGTATTTTCCAAGAAAAAACCCATGTTTTTAATGGTTAAGCCCACTTATTATCATTATTATTATTTTTACAGATCTCAATAATAGTTGTTTTTTATTATTGTTACTTTTTTTCATTTTTATTTTAGGGAGCATAATCATTTTTTCATTTCATTTTTATTTTAGAGACCATAATCATTTTTTCATTAATTTGTTAATAGTGTATTTCCACATATGAGTTTCTCACAATCTATCATAAGCAAATGACCCTATATGCTCTTTGAGTAACATCATGGACCAATCCAATGTTAAGCCACAAATCAATATAGCTTTGAGTTTAGAGGAGAAGATGAGCCATTGGATTACTTTATTTATAGAACATATCGTGATTGTCGGATAACATAACTACAAATATATACTAAAGAAACATACTAGTGAAACATACTTTACCTAAAGACACATTACATCAAGTTGATCTTAACTAACTTCTAAGTGTACATATTCTAACATCCACCCTTAAGAAAAACCTTGGATAGGATTGAAGAATTTACAAAGGTGACACAATAGGAGAAGGAATGAGGCATTAGATCCTATCCTTCTTTAATGAAAACACCCTAAATTCTTAACATAGATCAAAGTTTGGAAAACTTCTCTTTTGTAAGAGACTTTGTGAAAATGTCTACAACTTCATCATCTGTAGGGAAAAAGAGCACTTTAAGATTGTGATATTGAATAAGATTTGTTATGAAGTGAATTTGTAGCTTAGTGTGTAGGTCGTCAACATAAAGAAAAAGTATTATGAGATGGTTACCTACTTTCTTGGTATAGACATTGGGGTCAAAATGGCATTTGAAAAAGCCAATGTAAAGAAGTAAGCTAATTTTTTTAGCATACAAATTCTAATTAGCTTGCTTAATACCATAGAGAGATTTCTTAATGTTAAAAAGAAGGTTGGAGTCATTTTGAACATAGCCGGGAGGTTTTTCCATGTAAATTTCTTCTTGCAAATCTCCATGCAAGAAGGAAAATTTAACATCCATTTGATGGATCTCCCATTTATGTGAAGCAACAAAAAATAGAACAAGGTGGATGGAATTCATTTTGGATATGGGGGAAAAGTTTCATTATAGTCAATACCTTCAATTTGAGAAAATCCTTTGGCAACTAATTGGGACTTATGTCTTTCAACACTTCCATCTGATGCATACTTAGTTCTATACACTCGTTTACATCTAACATGTTTTCTTTATTTTGGAAGATGTACAAGATCCCACGTGTCATTCACCATTAAGGAACAATATTATTCATGTTAGAAAAACAGGACTGTGGAGCAATAAAATAAAAGAAATTCGGAAACAAAACACCAAAGATACACAATACAATAGAGACACATATTTATGTGGTTCACCCAGTGTGGGCTATGTCCACCGGAGAAATTGGCAGGTCCTTCCTTTATTATTATCTAGCACATGAAGGGATACAACCCACAACAAACCCGCTGTAACTTCCTCTTCTTTCTCTCACAGTCTCCTATCTCAGAATACAATATCCGCCCTCAACCATAGCCGCAATACATTTCCCTCATAAAAGAGGGTTGCCTTCTAGGGAAAAAAACCCTAACATAATCTCTATCGTTAGATCTATGACCTTATAATGAACGGTCTAGATTTACAATGAAATTACAATATACATTTACAAGGTAATTTTTCCTTTGGGGGCTTCGTCCCCGAACCCCCGTTAGGGGCCTGCTTGCCCCCAGACTCCCTAGCTAGGGGGATATCCCCCTTGGACCCCATAGAGGGGGTATACCCCCTATGCACTCCCCCGCGTGGAAGAGTGTACATACTTATGGGGTGTAAATACTTCATGGGGTATACACACAACTGAAAGTAAAAGACCTCTGAATCAGGAAGATAATCAGGCTCCACAACCAACAATCGCCCACTTGGAGACTAATCTCAACAACTCCACCGCTACTGTATATGCTGGAATCTGAACCTTCTTGGACCTGGAAAATTTCTCATCTTCATCTTCATTCTTGAAGACCAACTAAAACTAAGTAGGAACTCAGTTTCTCCCTGGTTACTCCCTTTGTTAACACGTCTGCAAGATTCTGGCTAGTGTGTATCTTTTCCAACTTCAAATGTCCATCTTGCAAGGCGGATTGTATGAAGTGGTACCTCAACTGTATATGCTTAGTATTTGAATGGAAGGTTGAGTTATTTGCAAGATGAATGTAACTCTCACTGTCACAGTACAACCTGCTATTCTCTTGCTTCTTTCCTAATTCCTCCATAAACCTCTGTAACCAAATCATCTCTTTACTAGCCTCTGTAGTAGCAACATACTCTGCCTTTGTTGTTGAAAGTGTAACAACCTTTTGCTGTTTTGAAATCCAACTTACTATTGTTCCACCTATAGTAAACACATACCTTGTGGTACTCCTCCTGCTATCTTTATCACCTGCCATATCTGAATCAACATATCCTTGTAGAACAATTTTTGAACCTCCAAAAAATAATGCATGATTAGCAGTACCTCTCAAGTATCTGAGAATCCACTTTACTGACTCCCAATGTTCTTTACCTGGATTGTTCATATATCTGCTCACAACTCCCACTGCCTGTGCAATATCTGGTCTTGTGCAAACCATTGCATACATCAAGCTGCCAACTGCTGATGAATATGGGACCCTGAACATGTATTCTATCTCCCCCTGTGTCTTGGGACACATTTCCTTAGTTAATTTGAAATGGCTGGCCAAAGGTGTACTAACCGGTTTTACATTCTGCATTCTAAACCTCTCCAACACCTTCTCTATGTACTCACCCTGAGACAATGTCAGTTTGTGATTTTTCCTGTCTCTTGTTATTATCATACCAAGGATTTTCTTTGCAACACCCAAATCCTTCATTGCAAATGAATTGGCTAATTTCTTCTTGAGCACATTTATATCCTTCATATTAGACCCTGCAACAAGCATGCCATCTACATACAATAGAAAGATAATAAAGCTTCCATTTTCTAGCCTTTTAACATAAACATAGTGATCAGAATGACATCTACTATAACCTTGTTCTGTCATAAAGATGTAAAACTTCAGATACCACTACCTTGGAGATTTCTTTAGGCCATATAATCTCTTCTTCAACCTGCATACCAAATCCTCCTTCCCTTTGACCTCATACCCCTGTGGCTGCTGCATATAAATCTCTTCCTCCAAATCCCCATGGAGAAAATATTTTTTTACATCTAATTGTTCAAGATGCAAATCTTCTACTGCCACAAGACTTAAAATAGTTCTAATTGAAGTCATTTTAACAACAGGAGAAAATATTTCATCAAAATCTATACC
>JZKD02S1806901.1:436353-452248 GCA_000966675.3 Picea glauca | reverse complement strand
GAGAACCTCGATCTCAAAAAACCTTCATTTAGGCCCTCAAAATGGCCCCGGAAGTTAAAACCTGCTAAAAATAGTAAATTGCCAAAATTGACAGAAAACTATTTTGAGCCAGTCGGAAAAGGTGGGTAGCCACCAATATCCACCTGGATCATCTAGAGAAAATGCGATGACCATTAGATTAGGGAGAACCATGTCAGCAGACCACCTTAGCAAGGACATGTAGCAGACCTTGTCAGCAAGGACATGTGGCAGACCACGTCAACAAGGACATGTGGCAGTCCACATCAATGAGTGACACATGGCAACCACTCGGCCCGTTCCAAGTCAACAGGTGACGTGTGTAATGTTACATCACTCTGAGAGTTTTACTTCGTGAATTTTACCACCAGTAGATGCCCTAAGTCCCGAAGTTCCAAATGTCAAAGTCCTGAAGAGGATAGGAGTCATCTGATATGAAGATCACTTCGGGTGCATTTTTAACCGTTGATTTAGTACAGTGGAAGGACAATGTAAGTGGAAGTGTTAACCGACAACAAGCGGTCTCCACCACCTACGACTTATTCAGTAGGTGACCACTCTGAAGGAGAATGAAGCAACGACCAGCCTAAAGTCCTGAAGTGTCGAAGTCACTTATGATCATTGATCGTGCAGGAGGGTACGTGTCAATGAATCATGAACTCCGGGTGTAACTACTCCGGGAAAACATGAAGGAGAAAGGTTTGGAATTTCCAAAGGCCGAGGTCCTGGAGCAGAGGATAGTCATTGGATAAAGGAGGATAGGTGTCAATAGATCTTCCACTCTAGAAGATATCCAGTCAAAAGAAACTAGAAGTTGAGATTTGAAATCTCCGAATTCTTGAGACCCAAAGGAGATCTTGACTTTTGATCTGAGAGGGACACATGTCAATTGATTGTCAACTCCAAAAAAATATGATAGATATAAAGTTAAATTTGAGATTTGAAATCTTCGAATTCCGGAGACCCGAAGGAGATCTTGACTGTTAATCCGAGAGGGAAATGCATTAGTGGATTGTCAACTCCAAAAGATTGACATACGGAGAAAAGCAGGGTTTGAGAGTTGAAACTCCTGAAGCCTGGATCATGAAATAAATCACAGTCATTGATCCGCAAAACTTTAAAGGATAGATCTGAATCATCAGTTCAGGAGCACCATCAAGATCATGAGATTGACGGTTCTATCGCATTGCGGGGATTGAAGGTGTGCGAACATTAACGATTTGAGGGCGAGCCACAATCGAAACCATGGTTTTGGAGAAAGGACACATGGAGGCTCGAGGTAAATTGTGGGGAAAAACATAGTTTGTTTTAAACCACCTTTGGACGCGCCCGCAATTGTGTGGTCACATGAGTTCATCACCCAAGGTCATATCGAGAACAAAGCTAGTGATTGCTAGGCGTTATTTCAGAGTTTGGGAGTTCAGAAGTCGGAAGAGTCAGGTTTGGCTCACATCCAGATACCCAAAACACAAAGTCCGAAAGTTCTTGGCCCCGGGTCATAGCTAGCAGTCACATGGAGAGATAGATATAATAAGGAGCTAGCGTCACTAAGCTTCAGTTCAGAGATTGAGAGTTTGGAGAATCGAGATGTCTCATACCAAGATTCCCGAAGTCGTGAGTCATGAAGTGCCTTTTGGATAAGCGTATGGTCACCGCTGATGGTCACGTGAAAGGAAGGGGCTTAGCAAGAAAATATAGTGCCCACTGTGAATTTTTCTTAGGAAAGGAAAAGGTGCCAAAGGGATGAGCGTGCAAAGGTTCTCTTTGTAACTGCCGGAATGGAGTGATTGTATCTTCTAGAGAATTCGAAGAGATTCAAGATGATCACTAGAGGAGTTGAAGAGTCTCGAGGTAACTGCCAGTGGAATGAAGACTCATCATAGAGACAATTGACAGATGGAAAAGTGTCAAAGACTGTAACTGCTAAAGAAGCCAAATAATCTCAGGATAATGGCCACTGATGAAGAACAGACTCTGCATAATTTCCAGAGAGGACGAAGAGTTGTGTGTATGATCTGGCAGAGGACTTGGCATGATAAATATATGCATAACATAGAAGAGATGGCATCTTCTTTTGATATTTATTCATGCAGGTAGAAGCATGTTGTGCATAGCAGCTGAAGTTCACAGAAGAGGCGTAGCACATAGAATGGAAATGGTGCACAGAGCATAAGATGCAAAAGAAAAATATAGAAGAGAGATACATATATGAGCAAAGAAAATAAATCCTAGGTGCACATGCAGAGAAAGAGCAGAAGAACATAAAACACAAGAATATGCGAGAAGGAAGACACTGATGCAGGTAAAGCACAACAGCGTAGAAGAACAATGATAAGACTGGGAGTTGTAGCTTCCATCTGGTTGTAACCAGAAAAACCAGGGTGCTATGGTGGTGCAATGGAGAACCATTTTTATATGTTCTATAGGTTGGTGCATGTCTGACTAGAAGTTGATGCATCCATCCAGTTGATGCTGGAACACTCAGGGAGTTGGTTCTTCCTTCTAGTGGGTGCTAGAGAATCCAGAGAGTTGGTGCTCTCAACAAGTTGCATCTTGTATAGGTTGGTGCCTGTGTGTTTGGAAGTAAGTGCTTCCATCCAGTTGTTGCTAGAACAAAGGGAGTTGGTGCTTCCTTCTAGTGGGTGATAGAGAAACCAGAGAGTTGGTGCTCTCAGCAAGTTACTGCTTGTAAAACAGAGGTGGTAGCCTCAAAAGGAGTGGGTGCTCATAAGAATGATAGTGTACAAAAAATAAAGACTACTTATCATATCAAGAAGAAGAGGTTTTCTCCCTTTATGGGTTTCCTCGGGAATATCTGTCTCTATATATTTCATGTGTGTGATTGATGTTGAATATTGTATTGCTTACTTCCCTACATTATTGTGATTATCATTGAGTGTTCTGTAATGAGTTTTAAATGGGCATAATTGTTTAAGCACAGTAACAACTGATTCATGCCCCCCTCTTAGTTGTCCAACATTCCATACCTTGTGCACCAAGATGGGTATCAAAGACTCTGAATGACATTTGGTTCTGAAATACCGTGGGGCTATACACATATACATCCAAACTGAAATGGATTTGCTAGATATCTCATCACTTGGTGTTGCTTATCGATATGCTGTTAAAATCGAGCAAAAATTTGGGTCTGCAAATCTAAAACAACTAAAGTATGATAAAGACATCCCTAATAAATAGTCTCCTGAAAACCAGTCCAAGACATAAGAAAAGAAGGGTCACAGGAAGACAAAGAAGGGCACCGAAAAATGGTGTGATTTCCACAAAATCCCTAGGCACAACACCGAGGAATGTCACTCAAAATAGTCATTGGTGGCTGAGATCAAAGATAAGGAGCCAAACCCTGATTCAAAATCTGATTCTGAAAATAAGGGTAAAAGATAGATCATAGACGCAGATCCCACTGCTATTGTCATGACTGCAACAATTCAACTAGAAGAACCAACAGATATTGAAGAAGGGGAGCACCTTTTTCATTCATAGATGTGGGTGAAGGGGACCCCGCTGCATTTTATTGTTGATAGCAGAATCAAGAAGAAACTCATCTCAGCAGAGGTCATCAAACAGTTGGTATTGTCGACAACACCACACCCACAACCATACAACATCGGGTGGCTTCGCCAAGGACGAGATATTCATGTCACTCAACAGTGTCGATTTTCATACAACATTCAACCCTTTAAGGATGAGGTATTATGTGATGTTTCCCCACTATATGTCTGTGATGATCTCTTGGGCCATCCATATATGTGGAAGCACCATGTTGTTTATGAGTCTCGAACCCGTAGTGTCATTGTTACTTTGGGGGGTCATCTCTACAAAATACCATAGGTATTTCCAACTACTATCCCACCTAAATAGTGCCACAAGGTAGTATCTCATACCACAAAATTCAACTTCTTCACAATCTGTTCAAAAGGTGAACATGAGGATATTGCAACCACTATAGCCTCGGCCCAAAAACTTCTATCCAATAGAAGCAGGGCGACAATACTGCAACAAAGCACAAATATTCTGTCTACACACAAAAATATCATGTAGCCCGATCGATTGAACATATTCAACCCCTCCAACAACAGGTTCATGATAGCCTTCCACAAACCAAGCAACGTGATGTGTCCAGCAAGGCAAGCAACTCACCAAGATTTAGATTCAACAAACGCTTCCCCCTCTCTCCTGGGAACTCAACACAATGGAGACCATTTCTTCTTAAGGAGGGAGGATTGATCCAGGTGGATATTGGTGGCCACCCACCTTTTCCAACTCGCTCAAAATAATTTTCTGGCAATTTTTGAAATTTACTATTTTTAGTAGTTTTAACTTCCGGGACCATTTTGAGGGACTAAATGAAGGTTTTTAGGGATCAAGCTTCTCAATGATAGTATAAGGCATGATTGATCCCCCAAAATGAATCTCCTTGATGATACCTTTCCAACGGGATTTCGTGCGCCTAAAACGCAGATCGTATGCAAAAGTTACGACCTCGAGAAGTTGATGTATTGACTTACCCAAACGGGGCCCACATGACTTTTGGTACTTCATATCCCAGGGTTAGGCTTTTGGATGTCTAGGTTTTTTGACATTCCTGTTTATTGTAAAAAGGCCTTCAGAGCCTCATTGTAACCATCTTCTTTCAAATGTGAATAGTCGTCACATCTCTTCTCAGAGATAAGATGCCACCATTATAGCGAGTCTTTCACTCTGTATTTTTACAATCTCTGTACATTTCTTTCATTAATAGAAACTGTGTATTACTGTATCTCTGTGTTTATGGTTGCATATCTGATACATTTTGTTATATTATTGGATATCCATGATATCTTCGTGCATTTCTTTATTATATCTTCGCTCTCATTTTGTGCCGAAAATAATCCGGATCAAGGGCTCTTGAGCCTATGAAAATAATTCAGCATGGGTGCCAAAGTGCAATCAAGGTACTAACTAAGGAACCCATGAAAGGTAGGCTCTACCACATGAATTAAAACACTTCGAAAAGGTAAAGAAAGATTTATGTTGCAAATCAGTGGGGTTGATCCTAAGGAAAAATGAGCCAAGAAACAGATAGTGAAAAATGTGGGGAGGGGAAAATATAACCTATATGTTAGTTTCGAGATCATTACTTATCAAAATGGATCGACATGATAAAAAGGTACCAAAGATAACATTTCCAAAGTCTTGTATATATGACCAACAACACTCATCCAGAAGTTAATAAATTAAATATATAAACCTATGATAACAACTTGTTCTTTGGAATACAAAACTTGAAATCTTAATAGTACAATATGGTACAAAGCACCGGATAGCTTGTGGCTTATGCATAGTACTTCCTTAGGTAGAACCTATCACTAAGTTGAGGCCAAGGGTTTCTTTGGTATTCAACCTATAAATTTTCCAGTTCAGAAAGAAAGAAGAATATGTGATGCATGCCTTCCCACAGTCTACCATCCATAGTCATGGCTTCAAGGATAGCCTCACCCGAAGGAATTTCAACATCCATGAAAACACATGAACTGTGACTCAAGGACTCACAAATACCAGGGCTCCAGGTCTCACAAATAGTAAGATGATACTCAAAAGGAAACTCAAGATCACTTGTGCCAATAGGAGAAATCAAGGGCTCTTGTGCCCTCATTGGATAAAACATCTGATCAATTGTTAAGACCTTGTATAGAGAAGGAAAACATGACTGTAAAGGCTAGTTCCTATAATAAATTGAATATCGAGGATATAGTTCCACTTAATTCACCCATGTCAGGAAAGATTCTATTCGAATACATTGACAAAATAAAAATTCCCTTTCTCAATGATAGGGGTTACCCCTGATAATAAGTCCCAATTAGATCTCTAACCGTTTGGAATAGGGAACCCATTCAGATTTTGGCCTGACAACCATTTTTGGTTTGGGGCTTTACTGGTTGTGGCTTGGTCCACCATGTTAGATTTTCTTTATTTATAGAGCATTAGAGTTACCATTGTTCTTTTACTTCATTACCATAAACATATATATCATGGATTGAGTTGTAGCAACATAAACAAGAGACAAAAATAACACAAGAGATTTATCTTGGGAAAACCCCAAATAGGGGAAAAACCCAACAACCTTTCTTAGATAGATTCCTTTCACAAAGTCCAACCATTCACTATCTCTCAAGAGCCATAGACAAGATATAATCCCTATCACTAGGCTAGCGCACCTCTAGTGCCACAGTTGAAGTGGTAATACATTACAAGAATAGCACACCTCCTTAGAGAGATAGTGCATAAGATAAAGTAGCCACCAAGGATAACCAAAGACCCCGGATCTATGTCTGCTCTTTCTCCTCATACTTTTGCACCTTTTTCTCTATGAGAGAGTGTGTTGTGAGTGTGTCCAAATGATCTAGACATCCTCCCTATTTATATTCTTCAAGTCAACTATCCGGGCTGACTTCTCCTCTGGGAATCTTATTTTTACTTTATTCTTTTCTATGTGGGACAACTTCTCTTCTGGGTATTCTTATTTCTATTTAATGGTCTTCCTGGACTTCTTGAATCTTCTCTTCATCTAAAAAAGGTCTTCTATAGGAAAGTTCCTCCCGTATCTACCAAAACATCAACACTCCTTCTTAGCTAGGGAGGTATATTTCATGATGTCTTCATCTAGTAGTCCACCGACTAATCAACAATCAACTAGTAACACAAACTACCACAATTCCATCGATAGCTTAAATCAATTGTCACAGTCTCTGCAATCAAGTAGCACTAAGCTACTCTCAATGTGAACTGAAAATCAACTAACAGCGCACTAATCCTACAATACCATCGAGTAGAACACTATTGTGTCGATCCATAGTAGTACACCACTACTATCCAGTGGTACATAACCACTCCAAGTAGCACACAACTATTATCCAGAGACACAATGTCTCCATCCTACAATAAACTAGTAGCTACATAAGCTACAACCATGCAGTCTAACAGTCTCTATGATTATACAACAATTAACTAGTAGCACACACCTACTACCATGACATCAACCATAATCATAGTCTACAATCCCCATGACCATGCAACAATCAACTAGTAGCACACAACTACGACAATGCCATCATCCATAATCATGGCCTCTTTAACTATGCAACAATCATCTAGTAGCACACAACTACTACAATGCCATCAACCATAGACATAGTCTCTACAACTATGCAGTAATCAACTGGTAGCACACAACTACTACAATTCCATCATCCATAGTCATAGTCAATGTCTCTATAACTATGCAACAACTAGATAGTAGCACAAAATTACTACAATTCCATCAACCATAGTTATAGTCTCATCCAGTAGCACAAAGCTACTCCCATAGTCCTCATGACTATGCGTGTGATGTTTCTTCTCTCATCAGGTTTGACACTGAATTACCCCCTTAGTCACCTCATATGATTGATCTAGGGAATCCTTGGACAGAGGGGTTAGATGACATGAGAAGAAACAACACACTTCCATCTCAACGAGGGTGGACATTCTGCATCACGCTAAGCTTTTTTATGAAGTACTTGTACTTCACTATAGACATAGGCTTGTTGAGAATGTCCATTATCTTCTCATCTGTGGATATGTACTCGAGCTCTATAGCTCCTCTCTACACCATGTATAATATGTAATGATATTTGATCTCTATGTTCTTTGATTTGTCATGAAATACATGGTTCTTTGAAATCCTCACATAACTTTAATTGTCACAATGTATCAAAGTTGGCTCCAATTCTAGATGAAATATTCCTGCAAGCAACTTCTGAAGAAACACTTCTTCATGAATTTCCACAGTAGATGTGATATACACTTCCTATATTGTATTGAGTTCCACTGATGCCTTCTTCATGCTCAACCATGAGATCATACATGATCCTAGATTGATGAAACATCTAGAAGTACTCTTCCAATCCACTACACTCCCTACCCAGTCAGAGTCTATATATCCCTACAACTTCACCTCACCACTTGAGACATATCTCAATCCATATCCAATTGTACCACATAGGTACCTCAACATATGTTTTCCTTCCATCCAATGTACATGTTTGGGTTCAACCATGTAATGACTCAAGGAATTCACTACAAAACATATGTCTGGCATGGTGTTTACTAGGTACATCAAGGATCCAATTAGTTGTATGTACATCTGGGATCCACCAAATATGAAGTGAATCACTCAGTAGCTTCGGATTTATCATCATGGGTGTGGGCATGTAATTGCATTCCATATCTCGAATATCTATAGGATCTCAATAGTATATTTTCCTTGGCTAAGGAAAATCTCATCTGATCTATACCACACCTCCAATCCCAAGAAGTAATGCATCAGACCTAGATCCTTCATCTCAAACTCTAAGGTGAGCTCCCTCTTGCACCCAACTATGAGCTTCTCATATCCTGTCAGAAACATGTCATCCATGTATAAAACTCAGATCAATGGAAATTCATTCTCAACCTTATAGTAAAGTTGGGATCCGCATCACTCTTGGTAAATCCTAAGCTCACTAGGTAGCTATCTATCCTGGCATACCATGCCCTAGGTACCTGCTTCAATCCGTACAAGGCCTTCTTCAATATGAAAACATGGGACTCCTTCCCATGGATAAAAAAACCTTGTGGCTGCTCTTTGTACACATATTCCTCTATTACACCATTCAAAAAAGCATTCTTGACATCCATCTGGTGTAATTTCCATCCCATTGCATAGGTAATCACAATAATCGATCTGATGAAAGTGTACTTTGTGACAGGAGAAAATGTCTCATTGTAGTCTTCTCTTTCTCTATGGGAGAATCCTATAGCCACAAATATTTCCTTGTACTTCTCTATGCTGTCGTCTATAGAAAGCTTGATCGTGTATATCCATTTATAAGTCACTACTAACTTCCCTTCTGTTCTCAGAAGCACCTCCCACACATCATTCTTCATGATGGACTGATACTCCTTCATCATGGCATCATTCCATTCATGCTTCTAAACAACTTCTTCAAAGGTGGAAGGATCTGAATCGATAATGTTGTTCATCAGTGCCACATATATGGAAAACTTATGTGGTCTCTTGATCTCTTTAAAATATCATTTGGGAGATGCATGTCCTTCAGCTTCCTGCAAGGTGTTTTGAAGCAAAGATGGTCTCTTCCTATTGACTGCAACTTCTCTGGGTGGATCTACAAGTATCTCTAAATATACCATCAAATTCAGAACTTCTGGAATGGTTTCTTCTGGTGTAGAGTCTTCCATGATTGCTTCCTTATCCTCTTGGTCATCATCGATGTGAGACTCCCTTGATCTTCTGAAGGCTTCATCTTCATCAAATGTTACAACATGACTGATCTCAATCTATCTCTACCCAAGAATGTGTATTCTACAGTCTTTCAAATTCTCATTATATACAAGGAATGTGCCCTTCTTTCTTGAAGGTTCTAGATTTGTTCTCTTCTCCTTTGGAACATGTATAAATACTGGACAACCAAAAATACTCAAGTGATTGTTTTCTACTTTCTTTCCAGTGAACACCTCTTCAGGTGTATTGTTCCCTAGTATCTTGTGAGGACTTCTATTCTAGACATACACAATTGTACTAGAAGCTTCTGCCCATAAGTGCATGGGTAGGCCCTGGTCATGGATAATCGCTTTCATCACTTCTACAATGGATCTGTTCTTTCTTTCTACAACCCCATTCTGTTGGGGGTTGTAGGGAGTTGTTATCTCCCTCTTAATCCATGTTTCTCTGCAAAAGTCTTTAAACTCCTTTTAGGTGTACTCACCTCCATTATCATATCTCAAAACTTTAATATTCCTTTCAGAGAGATTTTCAACTAAAGCCTTGAATTCCTGAAACTTGTTGAAGACATCATATTTTGTTTTCAAGAAGTCAATCCATGTCTTTTGAGAGTAGTCATCTATGAATAAGACATAGTATATAAAGTTTCCTAAGGATGGAATCGTCATATGTCCACATACATAAGCATGTATGATATCCAAGATACCCTTGTACCTATTGAAACTGCTAGTAAATATTCCCTTGACATTCTTGCCAAGTGAACAACCTTTGCATACTCCATCATGTTCTACCTGAATGTCAGGTAGACCTATAACCATATTTCCAAATATAGGTAGTTCTCTATAGTTTATGTGGGAAATTCTTCAGTGCCATATCTCACTTCAACTAACACTATTGTGTACAAGAGCTTGTTCTTGGTGTCCCTTTAATTTATATAGTCCTCCCTCTCAGACACCAATCACAATAGCTTTATCAATGCTTGAACTCTTGGGCCATACAAGAACTTGGTCATCCAATACATCTATCCTAAAGAATTTATCTTCTAAAGAAGAGATGAAAAGTAAATTCTTCTTTATCTTTTGTACAAAGAAAATATATTTAATTAAAATGAGGTTACCTGAGTCAAGTTGAAGGGAGGCTTCTCCAAGGTCTTTGACTGCACGCTCGGAATCATCTCCAATCTCCACTTGAAGGGATCAACTCTTTTTTGTCATATTCGAAAGAGAGTTTCTGGATCCGATCATGTGCTTGGAAGCACCACTATCTATGAGACAAGTGTCACTCCCTTGAGTGATGGTTCCTGTGAGTGCTGAAACAAATACAAACTCTTCATCCTTGTGCTCTTCATCTTCTATTGTATGTTCATGGTGATTCTTCTTCTTTCCATTTTCATGTGTATGAGGGAATTGAGAGGCATGGTTTCTTAGACTTCTTTGAGATTCCTTCTTCCCTTTCATTTCTCTTCTTCACTTGGGTAGAAAGTGATTTATTTTCATCATCATTAGTCTTTTGTGATTTGGATATCAACCTGGATTCCTCTTGGGTGCAATCTTCCCATAGCTTGTTGAAGTTGGAAAATTTTCTTCTAGTGCAAATCCCTTGAACAAATGGATCCCAAGAGGAGGGAAATCCATTGAGTATAGTATTCACGCACTCAACATCTTCAACTGGATCTCCAATGGATACTAACTGGTCCTTGATTTGTGAGATCCTCATGAAATAGTTGGAGACTACTCCTGACTTGTTCATTGCCATGTTTTTGAGTTGATGTCTCAGAGTAAGATTTCGACTGGTATTCTTAATTTCATAAAGTCTAGTTACAACTTCAAACATTTCCTTTAGTGTCTTCATTTCTGATACATTAGGCATCAGATGATCCTTTATTGAGTTTGTCAAGATCCTCTTTGCCTTGACCTCATTCTTCCTGAACTTTTCTTTGGCGTCTTCTTCTTTGAGTTCTGGAAGCATATACTTGATATGATCTAATAAATAATTCTCTTCTAGAATGAGGAGAAGTCTGTGCTTCCAAGATTTGATGTTGTTTGCTCCATCCAATCTATATTCAACTCTCATGTTGGTTGACATTTTTCTTTGGTAGAAACCCTAGCACTCAAAAACCTCAATTTTTCAAACTTCACCAAACTGCACGCTTAGGGTTTCAAGGGGTGCACTAGGGTAGGGTGTACTGCACCATGAATGAATTATCTCCAACGTCCTTGGGATAGTTCTCGACGATCTTGACAAAGTTTTGCAACTGCAAGGTGATGTTGCGATGATCTTCCTTCCAGTGGTCAAACAGTTCTGAAGTTAACCAACTCTGATACCATGTTAGATTTTATTTATTTACATAGCATTAGAGTTACTAGTGTTATTTTAATTCATTACGATTAACATATATATCATGTACTGAGAAGTAACAAAATAAACAAGAGACAAAAATAACAAAAGAGATTTATTTTGGGAAAATCTCAAATGGAGGAAAAACCTAGCAACCTTTCTTAGCTAGATTCCATTCACAAAGTCCAACCATTCACTATCTCTCAAGAGACACAACCAAGTTATAAACCCTAGCACTAGGCTAACACACCTCTAGTGCTCATAGTTGCAACAACAACACACTACAAGAATAACGCACCTCCTTAGAGAGATAATGCACAAGATAAAGTAACCACCAAGAATAACCAAAGACCCCATCTCTATGTCTCCCCTTCATCCTCAGAATTGCACACTTTTTCCTCGGTGAGAGATTGTGTTGTGAGTGTGTCCAAATGAGCTATATGTCCTCCCTATTTATAGTCTTCAAGTCAACTGTCTGGGCCAACTTCTCCTCTGGGAATCTTATTTTTACTTTATTCTTTTCTGTGTGAGCCAAATTCTCTTCTGGGTATTCTTATTGTGATTTAATTGTCTTCCTAAACTTCAAGAATGTTCTCTTCATCTAAGAAACATATTCTAGAGGAAAGTTCCTCTCGTAGATACCAAAAAATCAACAAACCGATGAAGGTTTTTAATCTAAAGAATGAAATGCAACTAATCTAAAATACATGTGTCCAGACAGAAAAGGAAATTAGAAATCAAACATAGACCCAGACATGATCATGTCAATGGCCCGATAAATAGTTCACATAGAATGGAAACAATAATACAAGTAAATAACTGCAAACACATAATAGTATAACATTTAAACAATCATTTACAATTCTATTCTCACGAATTTAGACAAATATTCCCTAAAGAACATGAATAAGAATGCATCCAACATACATGAGAATAGAATACAATATGAAGTACATTCTAACACAAAGTAATAGTCCACAATACGTCTAACATAAGAATTAGAGTTCTTTAGAAAATAACTTGTCCAAATAGACGTTTCCTCATTAAAAGTTTTAGTAATAGTACATGAAAACTCAAAGAGACAAATTCCTTTACTCGGATACAATCCCCATATTTATTGAAGTCAAACTTGACCCTTTTCCTTTCTCCTTCCCCCCATGACCTTTAATTTACAAATTTTTATCTGTATCCTCATTGTAATGATGAGAGAACAAAGACGATAGAAATGTTTGTAATTTAAAATATAATATGCAGTTACATTTTGAATTTGTATTTTAGTGCTAGATGGAAATCATAGATTTTGGCCATAGTGCACCTCACCCACCATGATGATTGGTCTAGACATTGAGAAACTCTTCTCCCTACAAGTTTGATATTTGACAGCCATGGGATTCAGAATTCTTCTTCAGCCATTTGAGTTTGATTCCCTTTCAATACTCCCTTACTATCACGACAACTATTGTTGTTGCTATATCATCATATTTGGAAGTATATCATATTTTCGATGGGACTGCTGCATACTGGTAGATTTCCTTGATGTGTAGTAGTTGTTCCTTCATGGTCTACTTCCTTCACAAGCAGCCTATCCATATTGCTTATTATGATATTCCTATAGACTTGGTACCTAGAACCATTCAACACATGATAGATGAGTGACCATAAAATAATATTGAAATAAACTTTCAAAACCACACATTTTAACCTATATAACTGAAACATTAGCTAAGTGAGAGTTCATATCTGCTTTCCTGAGTTCGGTTCCTAGATCCTCTACTCTTGGTTGAAGTAGTATGTTCTCTGAAGATTTAATGAATATTCCAAATCTTAATCATAAAAATGTGAACAATTGTTGAGGAATATTTGAAATCATATAACTATGAATTTGTAGATCTTCGAATAACCTTTCCAATAGTATAAGGACTACATGAAATGAGTATCAAAGTCAAAATTTACGACCAAAATACGAAAATAAATTTTGCAAGGTCTTACTCCTGTGTTAGCAAGTCAAGCACAAAATCTCCTTTGTACTGACAAGTTAAGCACAAACTCCCCTCTATATCGGCAATTTAATAATGAAATTGCCTCCATGTCGGCAAGCTAAGTGTGAACTCTCTTCTGTACCGACATATTAAGCATGAAATCTCCTTTTTATCGACATGATGAACATGAACTCTCCTTCCTGTCGATAAGCTAAGCACAAACTCTTCTCCATGTTGAAAAGTTAAGCATGAACTCTCTTCTGTAGCAAAAATTTAAGTATGAACTCTCCTATGTACTGGAAATTTAAGAACAAACTCTCTTTTGTATCAACACGATGAGCAAAAAATCGCCTTCATGTCAGCAAGTTAAGCACGAAATATCCTTTGTACCGGAAATTTAAGCACAAACTCTCCTATGTAGTGACAAGTTAAGCATGAACTCTCCTTCATGTAGGTAAGTTTATCATGAACTCTCCTGTATACTGACACATTAAGCATGAACTCTCCTCTGTATCGACACAATGCGCATGAACTCTCCTCTGTATCGACACAATGCGCATGAACTCTCCTATGTATCGACACAATGAACATGGAATCTCCTTCATGTCAGTAATTTAAACACAAAATCTCCTTTGTTCCGACAATTTAAGCATGTAATCTCTCCTATATTGACACGATGAGCACAAACTCTTCTTTAAACCGACAATTCAAGCATGGACTCTCCTATGTAGAAAGAAAAATAGAAAAAAAATTAGGTATCCTTTTTATCGGTAGGAAACAACAAGAGATTCAGTTCAAAAGTCCATAACTTTCTCATACAATGTTCGATTGAGGCATCATTTTTTTCAACATAGAGAGCACAAGGAGGGGATTCTAGTGAGAGACCTTGAAACTTCATTCAATCATTTGAGTAGATTCATGTTTAATGAATATCATGGTTAAGGAGGCTTGCTTGATGGGAAATACTTGGTGATCATTCTGACACTTTTGAACCTCATATTTTGATTCCCTTAGTGTCTTTGAATCGTAATCTCATAAAACATACATATAGCCTATTTCAAGAGTGAAAAATACACTTTTCCCAGTACCCAAAATTGTGAGGAAATAAATGTTTTAATGAAAGTTTGAACCTTGTTCTCACTATTGATTTTCCCAAATTTAGTTTCATCACTTCCTAAAACATTTTTGTTATATAGGATATTAATCCATCCATTATAACTAAAGTCACATGTCATTGGTTGAAGAATAGTATCCCACAAAAATAACCAACTAATGTTTGGAAAACTTTCCACTGAGTATGTGACAAGACTACCAATTATTCTCTAAGATGCAATTCAAATCCAACATGTGCCCTGTAGATGTTCCAATTAACCCACCTAATGATAAACAACACTTTCATGATCAAGGTTAGTCATAAAATCAAGAAGGCACAAAACGTGCACGTTGTCATGGTATGCATAATGAAAGCTACTGAAAACACACACAAACTTAATCATGACTGCAACATAATGTAAATTAATCAAGTTAGATTATCACTCATTATTTATCCAGTCATGCATGAAAAGCTTAATTATTGGAAATGATAGGAACTCGACTGACGACCGAAATGAGAAGGATTTGAGATGGAGGAGAACAGGAGAGGCTTCAAGATGAAGGTGTCTAGCTGACAGGCTGTGTGTCGGTGAGGGAAATAAAATCATCATCGATACGCTCAATATCGATGATGGGTCGATGTATTTCTGCTAGCATACCATATACAAGAGAGGGAAATTTTCCAACAAACATTATTAGGTGGTGTTGTATATATATCTATAAAGTTATGTTATTCTCATTATGAATTGTTCACCTAATTTCATAATTTCATTTAACATAAATGTCATTTATGAAATACGGCTTATTTTCACTTTATTACATTATTAATTGATACATTAATGAAATCATCATTACAGTAGCTAACACTTGGAAAATTATTTGACAATTAACGCATTCCTTTTATTTAATACAATAGTTTATTTAAATTGATACTTATTTTTTATAATTTTATACAAATCTCTGAAAGATTTGAAGCCAATTTTTTTTCGTATTTTTTATATGAATGGTGTTCTTTTCGATGCATTACACACAAAAGAAAAGGAAAATATAATTGAGTTTTGGTCTCTTTCCTTAATTTTTTTCCTTGTTTGATTTTGTTTTTAATCTATTCACCCCCAATTTCCAAACTGGGCCCGATTCTCAAATCCCC
>JZKD02S1806901.1:400520-416262 GCA_000966675.3 Picea glauca | reverse complement strand
AGAGAGAGAGAGAGAGAGAGAGAGAGTTCATGATTGCAACATAGAGTGGACTGGAATAGTAGGAGAGAGTTCCATGTCCAGTTTTGTCCTAGTTATTTCATGAGTTCGTAATAGAGCTAGAAAATGTGTATGAAAGAAAGAGGCTAGAGTGCATGGAACATATCTATTTTTATGATTTTATATCTGAATGACTTTGAAGTTAATGAATGAAATATGAAGTTCTTCCTCTATGCATTCTCCTGTTCCATGGATTTCATGTATATATGTTTATTTTATTATGCATATCATTTTGTTACTTAGCTATGAATGAATGAGTGGGTTAATTATTCCCGAGAGGTTTTCTTGTATGTGTTGTCCCTTCACATCCATCACAAGATTAATGGTCTTTGTGATTCTCATGGCATCTCGGGTGAGACCTTCTTCGATCCTTGACTGAATATTGATTATACCGACACCTTGGGGTTTTGTTGGCAAATATTGATGAACCCTAGGTATTTAAACCCCCAGTGAACAAAGACGTGATGCCAACAATGATTAAGGAGTATTCTTTTCTCATTTTAGATCTTATTTAATTTGATTTGTTGGTAGGAAATAGGAAATTACAAGATCTTGTACAAGAATGGATTTCAACAATGGGAAGGATCCTAACAATAGAGATAACCATGTAAACATAGCACATAATAGGGAATGTCATAAAATGGGTAATATAGGGGTATTTTTCATCCCAAGGAAAGAGAAAATTAAATATTATCTAGAGGCACTAGGGAGGATGATCAACTTTCTCATGAGTTTTTATGAGAAGGGTCAATCATGGGTGGGCATGCTAATGTTAAGTATTGATAGAGAGTGATTTTTAGTGATTGTGATTGTTCTTGTGACCTTTGTGTGTTTTTGGATCCTTAATTTCATTCTTTATTCATTACAATATTACTTGAAAAGTCCAAGTAGCACATCCCTATATTTCAATGTTACCAAAAATCCCAAGTGACATATCCCTAGATTTTAGGCATCATTAAAAAAAAACAAGGTAGCTTATCTTTGGTTGAGGGTTTATTTCAATTTAAATATATTTATCTATGTAACTATCTCATCAAACCAAACATGTGTGGAAATTTTTAGGCTCATCGTTTTAGAATAACTATGTGTGGATATCATTATATAGAATGTTTATTTGACAAATGGAATATGAAAACTTGAGACTTAGTTCTCCTTTACAAGATTATATGTATCTAAATTTCTTTTTGAAGTGATATATTTGTTCTATTTGTATTCATATTCCAATAACTTGTAGTTTGGTTAAAAAATTCAATCCAAAAATTACTTTATTCGACCTGTAGTCCTTGCACACTTGTGATGTTTGTACTATTAAGGGTCATATCATGCTTACTTTGTTGTTTAAACAACCATAAATTATTTATGTAATAGAAATGGTTCAACAAATATGTTGCAATAATGGATATTGATTCATATTGGATCACCATATAATTTTTCATCTATCTTAGTACTTTCTAAGTATAAAATTTTGGAGGAATTAGTTTGCATGACCATTTTAGTGATAGGTCCCAATTTAGAAAATTCGGGTCTGAAACCTTCCAGAGCTAGTTTGACGAATTAAATGGAATTTTTAGGGGTTACAATATCTATAAATTGCTCACACACCCTTGCTGTTGATATACACACCAAAACCTTTTCAATGGTGCAAAAATCACCTTAATCAGAGCTCGTATGTGAAAATTATGCCTCCCACAAGTTGACCTACCTTGTTGACCAACATGCTATGAGTGGATTCCACGTCAGCCCCCATTCCACACACATATGGGGTTATCAATGTGTAGGATTTCAATAATATTCTATAATTTCCAAACCTTATCACTAATTGAGGGTTGGGGATGTGAAAACCCTAACCCTATGCGGCTATCAGGCTATGTTAAATACTAGGCCACTAGGAGGGGAAAGGGTTTCATTCTTTAGCATTGTACTTGTTCCATAGTTGAGTTGAGTATCTAGGAGTGGTATTTTGAGAGCATAACATAGGATAAAAATGATTTTTTAGCATCCATATAGGCCACAGTGTCAAAGGCCACTCCAGAGTGAGTGCCCCTTTCTTTTTGTTTTCATTTCCATAACTGAAGAAATGAGAGCATAGCACATGTCTCACATTCTAGTTGGTTTTTCTCCCATATTGGTTTTCTCAAGATATATCATATGTTCATTTGTGTGTGGATGGTGTGTTATTTTTCTCATTTATTTCATTTTTGAATTTGGTCCTTTCATAAATTCAATCAAATATAGTAATTAGTGTAACGACCCCGCCGTTACGACCACATGTGTCATATAAAAGACAATTTTTTTTTCCTTTGCGTTAGAAAAATACACATCACACTTAAAGGAAACATCATCAACACATCATTCAAATATATTAACGAAAAAAAATTAATACATTGATAATCAAATATGACCCAATGTCGACACATCATCACCATGAACCACGACATGCATATCTATGTATTAACACAATAATAAAAATCAACCCAACATCATTGCATTCTATAATTAATAACGATGCATAACAATACGAATCTTAAACTCTCAATGCATATCATAAGGACAATCATCAGATAACACCAGGATAATATAAGATAACATAACGAATCATAAGGATAATAAAGATAATCACAAGAATCACACAATATACTACTCGCCCAATCTACTCTACAAGGTTAGGACCTCCAGAACACATAAGAAATGCTCAAGCCTAGGTTCCAATTGATTTAAACCATTTAAGTTCTCAGGGATGATGATTGTTCTAAGGAACAAGGAGGTGTATACATCCCTCTAACAAAATCAATCCCAAGCAACTAGTGAAATCAACAACAACAATGATAAGTAAATTTATCAATCCGTCAATCCTGAACCACAATTAAACATGGCATGTGAGTAAATAATCACACAACACATCAAGACCATATTAAATCCAAGGCGCAAAATCAATATCAGTTAAATTTGAGGCGCAAACCCCAAACACACATGTCATCATCCGTATAATAAAATTTTCATCTATTGCAAAGGGACTAATATCTAAAACCATACATTACATTATAATTCAATGCGTGCATGGAGTCTAAATCCTCGACTAGCCATACATCATACCATTGAACTACACGTGAGCATTCTATTCAATAAACCATCATTTACATATCAATGATTCAAGACGCAAGAGACTTCGTTTAAAATTCACAAGGCGCAAGAGAATACTATTGAGAATCAATCATACTTCAATAATAATAAAGATGCATTAGTAACCAATTTCTAATTATTCTCATCATTCAATATGTATGGCGCAAGGAAAAGTAAACATAAATTCAACGTACATCATAAAAAACTTAAGCGCAATAGTGACAACCATTTAAATCAGTGCGCACATTCAACATAATAACTATATCACTCATCGACATTGTAAAATCAATGCGCAAGAGAAACTATCCATTATTCGTGGCGCAACAACTTTAATTATTCTCTAAACAAAATTGCACTTGGTTAACAAGATTTATTCAAAAATCTATTCTTGTTAGGTATTATTTGTATTAATAGTGAAGAACCATCTAAAGTATGTGATAAGGGTGGATTGACCAAGACCACATCGTATAAAAATTTAATAAGGTAAAATACATTCACCAAGTTGTTGAAGGATGCAAGACCATAATCACATAGTACAATTGAATAAAATAAGGATACTAATTTATCATTTTGAATTTATATTCCATAATTCTTAATATTGAATAAAACAGGAATAATATTTTAATATTTGGGGCCCAAAACATTTTAATTGACCATATCTCAACATAGCTAATTAAATGCCATTACCGAAATAAAAGTCTGAATTCAAATTTTCACAGTCTCAGAACGAATTATATGGCACCAAACCGAGAGAAAAGAAAGGGAAAACCCTAAGAATAGAACCTCTTGCGATCTTCTGTCACGCCGAGCTCTAAGGGACGAGTAGATATAAGAAACAACCATTCTGGCCATGACAGAGACTTAACAGTGGCAATATTCTGATTTTTTGAAATCCCAGCCGCTATAATCTCTCTAGTGGGAGATCATCAGTCTGGTAGCAACATAGTATTTTTCCAGGTGGCAATAAAAATCAAACATTGTATCTCCCAACATACGACAGACCCCAATCGACATCATTTTTTTTTCTTTTTTGCGCTTGTTAAAGGTAGATGATGGCTCTGATTAATATTCGGTGACAACTTCTTGGCAGAAAATTTACTAGAGACATCAACCCATTTTTTAGAGGAGGAAAATTTATTTAGCATTAACCTCACCCTAACCATGTTCTATCTCAGGGATCATTTTCAATCCCAAGTCGCCAAGGTTAGCATTTCTGCAAGATTTTTCCCCAGTGCCCCAGGAAGCAACACTCTCGTAGACATACCACGTAAGAACATTATTGTACTGATGCCATCAAGAAAATATAATCAATTATTTTTCTTTCGGTTATGTCGTTCAATGGAAGCGTCCCTAAAATTTAGTAATAGTACACTTATCTAGAGATCTAGTAACCACAATATCCAATTTCAGTAATTTAAGGGACGACAAGGATCCATTGAACTTTTTGGACATAATATCTATCTAGGAGATTGCTAATTTATTCAGTGATACAGTCATAGAATATGGTGTAATTATAAACAACTAATATACAAGTAAATTAACCCAATCCATTCATAATACTTGCTAATTCATTCAATGATACAGTCACATATTATGGCGTAATTATAAAAAACTATTATACCAGGAAATTATCAAAATCCATTCATAATGCTTGCTAGTTTGTTCAGTGATACAGTCACATATTATGGCGTGATTAAAAACAACTAATATACACAAAAATTAACAAGATCCATTCATAATGAGAGTACCGTAACTAGTGAAATTGCTTGTTGATGTTCTTCGGCAGCTGGCACTCCTCCTTGGTCCCACTTGCTAATCGTTGAGACCTCACCGATATCTCCTAGCCAACGCTAGGGGTACTCTTCTCCCTCCCGAGCCCCCGAAACGAAAAGGGGCCATGCACACAAACCAGAGAAAATATACCACCCAGCTTGCCTTGCAAGGTCAAGCTACCACTCTCAATTCGAGCTGGGTATCCCAACTCCCACAAGAAAAATCAGTCAAGAAAAATTCTGACAGCGTAACCTTACGCATACCAGTCGTGATCCATTCTCCTTATCTGCCATTTCTTTTATAGAGTTCTCATAGTGACTATTTGATAAATGCAAGTTAGATTCTTTTTATTAAAAATTTATTAGGAAATACTCTCCCCCATACACTTGTCACATGATCCCTTAGTTGCACCATAAATTCATTTAATTAATTAATTTAATTTGTTAATTTCCCTCAACCACCTAAAAGAATTCCTAAAAACGCTCCTTATTGTCCCTTTATTCCCTCAATTTCCTTTAATGACTGATGCATTTCTTAAAGATTAGTTGAGTTTTATTTAGGAAGGTTCTCTAGACCAAATCCATTTCTATGTTCGACATCCCTTTGCATTTAATTTTCCCTTTTCTGTCTAAGTTCCAAATTAGCACGTCTATATCAGTAATTTTTTTTTTTTGATAATTTATTTCTCCTTTAAATTCTAAATTTTATTTTTCTTCATCCCCTTTTTATTAATTGATTAATTAGTTTTTGGTCCTCTTACCCTAATTAGACCTAGGCTTTAATTTCAACTAGGCTTAGCTTTTTTTTTTTAGGGAAATTATAATTAAAAACATTTACTCATACAACATTTTTATTTTAAGTTTGACCACGTGATGCAGGAGCATCGCCAACAGCAAGCGGGCGTGGGACAAAAGCCATCGCATTTTTGGCACATGTTAAAATTGTTTGCAATATTTTGAAAGTTTGGATGCGCAAAATTTAATGTAATAGTTAAGAAGGGCGTACTTCCATATTGTAAACAAATATTGAGTGATTCACTCTCATCTGTAAGGTGTAGAGGCATTTATGCATAGTTAATGAAAGTAGGTAGATTTAAATTCTAGATTAGACAGTTTTAGGAGCTGGAGGGAAAACCGACTATAGACACCTTCATCTTGTATCATTGTAACATTATCAAGAATATCATACAGCATAGAGAAGAACAGTAGCAGAGAGTTGTGTAGAAGAATCCATGTATAGAAGTTCTAAAATTAATATATGAAGCTTTGATTTAGACTCATGGTGTTATAATGCTTTCTGTGTATACATATTGAATGCTATGCTCATGGTTGTTTTACTCTTTCTATTGTACATTTGCTTTTATGCTATGTATGTATGATTTCATGTTAATTGTTTGAATTCTGAGAGAGTAAGGAAATGAGTTTCAATTGTTTCTCTTCTTGAGTTAGAGTTCCTGCAAGGAGTGCAGTGAAGCGTCCACAAGGAGTGCGTTGACGGGTTCAGAGTTCATCTCTGAAAGATCAGGAGGGATACCATTGTTCTCATTTCAACTGAAGTGCAAGACAAGCACATAAGCCGTGCAAGGTGTGTGTAGGTTGGTCGAGACCTTAGAACACATAGACTAAGGTTGAGAGATTGAAGGACTGTTGTTGCAGAGTTGCACAGAGTCAAGAGATTCAAATATTTAGGAATATTTAAAGAAGTGCCGCAAGGAGTGCGTGCATAAATCTCTTAGGAGATTTGAGTTTGCGAAAGGAATCTCAGGAGGGTCAGCACTTTCAAGTGTTGAAGAGCAGGAGAGGAGTTTTGGTCATCGTGCAGAGGCCAAGTCAAAGTGAAGAGGATCATTGAGGTGACTCAGAGGAGAGGTTCTTGAAGAAGGAATTTGGACGGTCAAGGTTCTCCAAGGAGAATTCACGAAATGGTGAGAATCGTAGGATCTACAGGAGCTGCAAGGCGGATAAGTGGATGTTGATCTTGACTTATTGGGACGTCAGATCATTTCAGCATTTCGGGGTTCGAAAATCTGAAGTGTAAGACAAATTCTTCACTGATCAAATCCCCGAAACACGAAAAGGAAGTTTTCGTATATGGAAGTAAGGAGAAGCAAGTTTAAGTTTTCAGGACTTCGAAGTTCGGGGTTTCGAAAGTCTCGAGGGAAGGAGATCGGGACTTAGCAGGGGGGAAAACCCGAAATTAGAAGTTGCGACAAAGGATTATCGACATTTCAGAAATAGGGATTTGGGTGTTCCCGTTGACAAGGGTCTACACTCCACATTGAATTTTCCGAAGTTATGAATTTCGAAGGAGCGGGGAAGAGTATAAGTGTTTCGGAAAATCGAGAATTACGAGGACATAGTGGAAGCACTTTTTGGTGATTGAAATCCTGAAACCGCGAAGAGGAAGAAAGGAATGGAACATTTTCATTTCTGTAAATCAAAAGTTGGAAGTTCGGGACTCTAGGGGTCGAGAGCAGGGTTGCATGTCATTGCAACTCCCGAATTCGCGAAAGCCTAAAAGCTGAAATTGACATCAGGAAAGGTCAAGCATTAGTATTTCGGGGTTTCGGAGGTCGAAGAGGTAAAGTGCTTGACCACGGGATTCACGAAATTGCGAAATCCAGTATCTCGAATTAAAAGAGGGGTTCCCTCAAGGTTTGTTGTGGGTGTTGATTTCCTGAAAGGGAAATAAAAGATCCAATTGAGCTCTCACGGGCCAGAAAGAAAAGATCCTGTGCGGATCACAACCTGCAAGTCTGGAGTTCTACGTCAGTTGTGGTATCAGAGCATAGAAAAATTTATTTTCTTTCTGTAGTAGGGAAAAGAGGAATGTTATAGCCATGCCGTCGAGAAGAAGAGACAGGCAAACACCCGATCCACCAGAGGAAAAGGAAATGCCAAGAAGAAGGGGTAGGCAATTACCTGATCCGCTAGGGGCAAGAGAGATGCGTGAAATGCATGCTAGGATTGATGCCATGGAAATAGCACAGAGACGCACAGTCGGTGCTGGAGATATCAGTGAGTCTAAAAGTGACAATGAAGCTGGACATGGAGGAGAAGAAGTTGTAGTAGAAGATGCATCAGAAGAATGCCTATTCAGGGTTGTTGCAAGGATAGGTGCCAGGGCAAAAATGGACAATCCAGTATATGAGGGAAACATGAATGTTGAAGAGCTTCTTGACGCATGCCCCTTCCTCAACCAGCAGGTCAGAAGGTCCATGTCAACAAGATCTTTTCCCTTACACTGGCCCGAAGAGATTTCAGAAATGGCTCTTCTATTTCCCTTTCGGGAAATCTACACCCACAATCAACTTCAAGAATTTCCCCCTTGTACTTCGGGAGATCGGACTTCACACTTCCGCGAATTTAGTGGTCGAGCGTATATCTCTCAACTCTCCGAAACCCGAAAATAGTCAACGCTGACCCTTCCTCTTTCTCTTTCAGACTTTTCCTTATCACGATTTCGACGGTCGTGGTGTCAAGCAACTTGTTCCCGTGATTCCTGAAACCCGATTTTCTGAAATTTCGATGTGCTCACAAGGTTGAAATTTCAATGCCCCTTTACTTCTTTCGGAACTTCAGACTTCGCAATATCGCGAATCCTAATGCAATGAATTCATAACTTCGCTCCATGAAAGTCTGAAACCATCAACGGAGTTTGACTCCATGTCAATAGTGCGTCACCTATCCGCTTCGCTGACTCCTCTAGCCCCACACCATTCTCTTAGCCTTCGGGACTTCACGTTTCATGATATCGCGGTTCCCGTTGCAAAGGTTATGGAACTTCGACCTACGAAATCCTGATATAGAACCCACGTGTAAATCCAACGACCCTTGTGGCTTGGATCTATGGTCCTACTCCTCCTGAGCTTAGAACCTCTGGGAATACTCGCGGTAACTCCCCTGCTCTTTCGTGAGATCTGACAGCTCGTGAGATCTGACAACTCGCGGTTTCTCCACAGAGAATTCCAACCATCCATCTTTTTCCTTGAGAACTTGTCCTCCTGCGGTCCAACGTCGCTACACCTTCCTTAAACTCTCAAGGTACTTGGCCTCTTGCCTTCCTTCGACAACTTTGAAGGCTTTCAGAAAACTCTTGCTCGCACTCCTTGTGGCAACCTTCAAACACTTCCAAGTGTTGAAATCCTTCAACTCTGCGTACACCTGAAGCAACAGTCTCTCAATAGTTCACTCAGGTCTGCAACTCTGAGACTTTACTCGGCCTACGCACTCCTTGCATGGCTCCTGTGCCTGGCTGCACCTCTGGTGTGAATGAGAACAAAAGCTATCTCTCCTGAGCTTTCAGAGACAAACCTATGAACACCTTGTCAATGCACTCCTTGTGGACGATTCAACTGCACTCCTTGCAGGAACTCTTGCTCAGATAGAGAAACAATTGAAACTCATTCATTTTCCCTTTCCTCTCAGATTTCAAACATTCAACAAAAAATCGTTCATACATAGAATAAAAGCAATTGCATGACAGAAAGAGTAAAACATTCATGAGCATAACATTCAAAGATGTATACACAGAGAATATATGAACACCATGAGTCTGAATCACAACTTTCTTGTATTAATTCAAAAATTTTGTACATGGAGTCTGCTACACCGCTCTCTCTCTGCTTCTCCTCTATGCTCTCCAGAATAATGTTACAATATACAATGAGGGTGTCTATATCCCGTTTCCCTCTTGCGCTCTAAAATTGTCTAATCTACACATTCAATTCTACCTACTTGCATTAACTACCATAAATGCCTTCTATCTACTAAGGACGAGAGCGAATTTCTCAAGGTATGTTTACATTATACAAGTGCGCCTCCACTTGATGTTTCATTAATGGTTCAAGATATTTCAAAATTTGTGCTGGGTGCTTTTCCAGCTGTCCGTTGTCTCTGTGCTGGCTCGCCTGAGATGCTCCTGCATCATACTCCCTCACTTGAAAACTTTCATGGGCTCCTATCCATGAGCTCACGTATGGTGTATCCATGCCTCTGGATCCCTGCTTCATTCTCCCAGCTGGCATCTTCAACTGGATGGCCTTTCCACTTGACCAAATACTCAAAGTATTGCTTCCGCCTGGTCTTCTTGCTCACTCTTTTGTCTAGTATGTGCTCCATCTGCGGATTTTCTACAACTGGCATCTGTTTTGTCCACTGGATCACTGGCTTGCTCATTTCCTGTCCCTACTTCCTCAGCCTTATATGGGTACAAATCTGAGATATTGAATATCAGAGAAATTTCGATCCCATCGGGTAATTCAATCTCGTAAGCATTCGTCCCAAACTTCTTCAAGACCTTACATGGTCCGATTTTCTTCATCTTTAGTTTATTATACATTCCTCTCGGGAAATTTTCCTTCCTCAAATGTGCCAGAATCATGTCACCAACCTCAAACTGAAGTTGTCTCGTGTGTTGATCTGCTCTGTGTTTATATCCCTGGCTTGAATTCTGTAACTGCTCCTTCACCTGGCTGTGAAGTTCCTTCATCGCTTCTGCGAATTCTTCTGCACTAGCACTCCTAGTTGCATCCTGTTCTGAATCCCTTAACTAAGAAATTCCTCTCGGATGCATGCCATAGACAATTTGAAATGGACTCTACCCTGTGCTTCTGTTAACTGAGTCATTATAAGCAAATTCTGTCTATGGTAATATGTTGTCCCACTGGCTGTGGTGTTTTGTCACCATGCTTCTTAGCAAGTCTCCCAGACTTTTGTTCACCACTTCTGTATGTCCATCCATCTTAGGATGATAAGCTGAACTAAACGACAAGTTAGTTCCCAAATTCTTCCATAAGGTCCTCCAAAAGTGCCCTATGAACTTGGTGTCTCGATTTGAAACTATGCTCCTTGGTAAGCCGTGAAGTCAAATAACTTCTTTGAAAAACATATTTGCAATGTGAGTTGCGCCACTGGCCTTCTGACATGGAATGAAGTGTTCCATCTTGGAAAATCTATCCACCACCACAAAGATTGAGTCAAAACCTCTTTGTGTTCTTGGCAACCCCAATATGAAATCCATGCTGATTACATCCCATGGCCTCTCAGGTATTGGAAATGGTTGATAAAACCCTGCATTCTGTCTTCTTCCCTTCGAATGCTGGAAAATTCTGCATCTGTCCATGAATCTCTTAATTTCTGATCGCATTCCTGGCCAAAAATATGATTCATTCAACTTTGTGAACGTCTTGTCGTGACCAAAGTGCCCTGCCAATCCTCCACTGTGTTTCTCCTTCAGCAAATTCTCCTTCATGGAGCATTTCTGAATACACAGCTGATTACCTTTAAATAGTAATCCTTCTTGGATCATGCATTCTACCCATTGGCTTCTATCTCTGAGAATTGGATTCTCAGCTGCTTCATACGCCTAATTAAAATTCTGATCATCTGCGTACATGTTCCTAAGATCATCAAAACCCAACGTTTTGACTTTGAACTCCTGCAATAGCAAACACTTCCTACTCAAAGCATCAACAACTTTGTTAGTAGTACCAGAAATATGTTTAATCACAAAAGTGAAATTCTGCATATACTCAACCCATTTTACATGTCTCTGATTCAACTTTTCCTATTGAGTCACAAACTGCAGTGCATGACTGTCATTGTATAAGACAAACTCTTTCAGGATCAAGTAATGTCTCCATTTCTTCAATGCTTGTATAATAGCATAAAACTCCTTATCGTAAGTGGAGTATTTCACTTTCGCTTCATTCAGATTCTTGCTGAAGTATGCTATCGGCCTGTCTTCTTGACTCAAGACTGCCCCTATTGCAAACCCACTTGCATCGCATTTCATTTGAAATGTCTTTTAGAAATCCGGCAACACCAGAACCGGTTGTTCCGTAATCTTCCTCTTCAACAGATTAAAACTCTTCTCAGCCTCTTCTGTCCAGTGAAAAGACTTGTGTCTCTTCTTCACTATGTCCATCATTGGTGCACTAATTCCACTGAAATTCCTGATGAACTTTCGGTAGAAACTAGCCAATCCATGAAAACTTCTCACCTCAAAGATGTTCTTCGGTGATGGCCAATTTTTTATTACCTCCACCTTTTCTGGATCCATCCTCAACTCATCTGCAGAAATAAAAAATCCCAAGTAGATGAGCTCTGTCTTCATGAATGAGGATTTCTTCATATTTATCAATAGCTTCTCCTGCTATAATTTCTGCATCACTGTAGCCAAATGCTTTAGATGCTCTGCCACTGTTTTACTGAAAACTAGTATGTCATCCAGATATACAATAACAAATTTTCCGATGAAATCCCTCAGAACTTCGTTCATCAACCTCATGAAGGTACTCTGTGCATTTGTTAAGCCAAACGACATAACAAGCCATTCATACAACCCTTCATTTATTTTGAATGCTGTCTTCCACTCATCACCTTCTCTCATGCAGATTTGATGATAACCACTTTTCAAATCAATATTTGAAAAATACTTTTCTCCACTCAAGCAATCCATCAGATCATCCATCCTTGGCAATGGAAATCTGTACCTGATGGTTATCTTATTAATCGCCCTCGAGTCAGTACACATCCTCCAGCCTTCATCTTTCTTCGGACTGAGTACTGTCGGAACAACACACGGACTCAAGATTTCTCTGACCAACCCTTTGTCCAACAAATCCTGGACTTGCCTCTTAACCTCTTCATTCTCTTGCGGTGTCAATCTGTACGTGGCTTTGTTTGGAAAACTGGCTCCTAGTATGAGATCAATATGATGACTCACACTTCTGATCAGTGGCAATGAATGAGGTAGTTTGTCCACTACTATATCAGCGAACTCTTCCAATAGTTCCTGAACCTCTTCTGGTAAATCATCTATTCTTGTGCTGGTCAAAACAATATTCGGTTTTCTGACCACAATGAACTACGGTTCTTCTTTCTTCTTAACCTCTGTAAGAATTTCCTTCCCACTCATGAGAAGTACAATGTTTCTTACTTCTGGTTTCACCTCCTTATCCTTGATTGGAAGCAACATGTGAGTTCTCCCATTCTTCTTTAGGGTGTATGTGTTCATTCTCCCATCACGGATCACATTTCTGTCATATTTCCATGGTCTACCCAGCAATATATGACAAACATCTATAGGAATAACATCACATAATATCTTATCATTATATCCTCCTATCTTGAATTCAACTAAACATTGTTTAGTGACAGTTACCTGATGTCCTTTTTGTAGCCATGAAACTCTGTATGGTCTTGGACAATCAATCGTCTCCAGCTCCATCTTTTCTACCATCTCTGTAGAATTGAGATTATCCGTGCTACCACTATCCACGATGACCTTGCATACCCTGTCCTTGGTTTTGCAAGCAGTTCTGAAAAGTCTGGTTCTTTGGACTGAACTCTCCACCTCCTTCTCTGGTGTCAAAAGATCTTTTCTCATCATCAACAATCTTCCGCCTTCAGCATCTTATGCCTCAACATCTCGCCTCTGTGATTCGGCGATATGTGTCTCTCCACTCTCTTTCTTTTTATCTGGACACTCGTAAGACTTGTGCCCATTCTTTCCACATGTGAAGCAGGTTATCACTCCACTTCTTCCTCTTCCTCTACCTCTGGTACAAAGAAAAGTATTATTGTCAGCATAATCTCCTCTCTGTTCAGTATGTTGCCCTCTCTGTTCAACATATTGCCCTCACTGTAAGGTTCCACCTCTCTCAGTCCGAGTCTGAGGTTTCTTCCAGTCCTCCTTGGGCTTCTGATATTTATCCTGGGAAAATGATTTGATTCTGGGCTGACTTCTGCCTCGACCTCTTTGACCCTGCTTTCGGCTCAGCTTCTCTTTAGCTTTCAGAGCCATCTGATAAGCATCTTCCACTGTTCGGTTGGTTACCATGATCATCTCATCCTGGATGTCATATCTCAGGCCATTCATGTATCTGGAAACTTTCTCATCATCACTTTCTCGATGACTTGCCCTGATGTTCAGCTTATAGAATTCTTCAGTGTATTCTTTCACTGTCATCAGCTTCTGTCTCAGGTTCTGCATCCTCCTGAACAGAGTAATTTGATAATCCCTGGAGATGAATTTCGCCTTCATTTTCACAATCATTCTATCCTAGCTCTTGATCTTCTTCTTGCCTCTACAACGTCTATCAGATTGTAGTTCATCCCACCACAATACTGCATGTCCTTTCAATCTTGTGACAGCATGCTTGACTTTCTTGTCCTCTTCGACATCTTCATAGTCAAAGTATGTGTCCATAGCTCTAATCCAGTCTAGAATCTCCTCTGCGTCCAGATTTCCCTCATAAAATGGAATGTCCATTTTTTCTCTTGCACCCATTCTTGCAATAGCTCTAATCAAACGTTCGTTTGCTGCATCTTCAGCTGCAACTTCTTCTTCATGTTCAACCTCAATTTCTCTTTCGGAATCACTAAGATCCCCAACACTGACTGTGCGTCTCTGTGTTGTCTCCATGTCTTCAAGTCTAGTGCGTAGATCACACATTTCTTTTTCTATGGCTGGATCAACCATCTGCCTACCTCTTCTTCTCGGCATTTCCCTCTCCTCTGGTGGATTGGGTGTTTGTCTATCCCTTCTCCTTGGTGGCATGGTGAATTTTCTTTTTCTCTACTACAGAAATAAAAATAACCTTTCTGAGCTCTGATACCAAACCTGACACACACCCCTTCCTCAACCCACAGGTCGGAAGGTCCACGTCAATAGGATCTTTTCCCTTACACTGGCCCGAAGAGATTTCAGAAACGTATCTTCTATTTCCCTTTCGAGAAATCTATAGCCAAAATCAACTTCAAGAATTTCCCCCTTGTACTTTGGGAGATCGGACTTCGCACTTCTGCAAATCCAGTGGTCGAGCGTATGTCTCTCAAATCTCTGAAACCCAAAAACAGTCAACGTTGACCCTTCCTCTTTCTCTTTCAGACTTTTCCTTATCGCGATTTCGATGGTTGTGGTGTCAAGAAACTTGTTCTCACGATTCCCGAAACCCGATTTTCTGAAATTCCGATGTGCTCACAAGGTTGACTTTTCAACGTCCCTTTACTTCTGTTGGGACTTTTGACTTCGCAATATCGTGAATCCTAATGCAATGAATTTGGAACTTCGCTCCACGAAACTATGAAACGGTCAACGGAGTTTTACTCCATGTCAATAGTGCGCCACCTGTACTTTTCGCTGACTCCTCTGCCCCCACACCATTCTCTTAGCCTTTGGGACTTCACATTTCATGATATCACGGTTCCCATTGCAAAGGTTACATAACTTCAACCTATGAAATACCGATATAGAACCCACGTGTAAATCCAACGGCCCTTGTGGCTTGGATCTATGGTCCTACTCCTCTTGAGCTTAGAACCTCTAGGAATACTTGTGGTAACTCCCCTACTCTTTCATGAGATCTGACGGATTGCGAAACTTTGCGGTTTCTCTACAGAGAATTCTGACCATCTGTCTTTTTCCTTGAGAACTCGTCCTCCTGCGGTTCGACGTCGCTACACTCTCCTTCAACTTTCTAGGTACTTGCCCTCTTGCCTTCCTTCGATGACTTTGAAGGCTTTCAGAAAACTCCTGCTCGCACTCCTTGCGGCAACCTTCAAACACTTCCAAGTGTTGAAATCATTCGACTCTGCGCACACCTGCAACAACAGTTTCTCAATACTTCACTCAGGTCTACAACTCTGAGACTTTACTCAGCCTGCGCACTCGTTGCATGGCTCCTGTGCCTAGATGCACCTGTGGTGTGAATGAGAATAAAAGCTATCTCTCTTGAGCTTTCAGAGACAAAGCTATGAACACCTTGTCAACGCACTCCTTGCGGACG
>JZKD02S1806901.1:389199-399787 GCA_000966675.3 Picea glauca | reverse complement strand
TATAATTTCTAGAATTTTTTGAAGTTGACCAAGCTGAAAACGTTGCAGAGTTTAAAAACATGTTTTTCTACACCTTGTATCTATCTTAATTTTTACTTAAAACTAAAATTTAAATTTACCCTTTTGAAAAGAACAGTTTAAGGATTATGAATATATTTTTTTCAAATTTTTTCACTATATAGTTTTTGAGATACCGATATTTCATTTCACCGAATCATAATGTCTCCTGAAAATATTATGTAGTGATTTTTTTTAAAAATTAAATAAAATTAAATAAAAATAAAGAAAATGAAAACAAATTATACAAATTGAAAGTAGATTCAATTTTGGAAATGTTGGTGTCATTTTCGAAAAAAAATTCTCAATGTTTGTAGGAGTCCGCAACCTCTGAAGTTTAGTTATGCTTGGGGCATTTCTCTGGTTTTGGTTTTCAGTTGCAATTTCTTTTTTTCGGCCGAAATAATAATGTTTCGGCCAAAAGTATAAAATCTAATGGAATCCGGAAAAACTAAATGGTTTCCAGGTCTTTCGATCGAAAAACTAATTCTTTCAATCGAAAGACTGTCGAACGAATTCCATCCATCGGAAAATATGAAATGACACGTCGTATGGTTTTTTTTCACGCAAAATTGTATAAATAGGATTTTGACCGAACAAATTTAGCACTACACTGAAGAGTTCTACAAACTAAACATCAGGGCAGGTCATCGCGAAAGTGATGATGAAAAGGTTGCCAGATATATGAATGGTCTGAGATATGATATCCAAGATGAGATGAGCATGATGACCATCTAAACGGTGGAAGATGCTTATCAGATGGCTCTGAAGGCTAAAGAGAAGCTTGGGAGATTTACTGAGAAGCCTAGTGACTGAACACCACAGTCAGTGGGATCACATTCTGCCATAGACGGAATTTGCTTATAATGATTCGATAAATAGAAGAACAGGGCAGAGTCCATTTCAGATTTTTTATGGAATGCAACCCAGGTGAGTTTTTGAACTGAATAATTTAGAACAAGATGAAACTAGAAGTGCTAGTACATAGAATTTTGCAGAGGAAATGAAAGAACTTCACAGCCAAGTGAAGGAGCGATTGCAGAACTCGAGCCAAGAGTATAAGCGCAGAGCAGATCAACATAGGAGAGAACTTCAATTTGAAGTTGGTGATCTGATTCTTGCACACCTAAGAAAGGAAAGGTTCCCAAGGGGAACATATAACAAACTGAAAATGAAAAAGATTGGACCATGTAAGATCATAAGGAAATTTAGGGCAAATGCATATGAGATCGAATTACACGATGAGATCGGAATTTCACCGATATTCAACATCTCATATTTGTACCCTTACAAAGATGAAGATGTAGGAGCAGATAGTGAACAGACAGAGGTTCAGTGGGCTAAACAAATGCATGTAGCTGAAAAGCCACAGATGGAGAGTATACTTGACAAGAGAGTCAGCAAGAAGACCAGGAGAAAAGAGTATTTTGAATACTTAGTCAAGTGGAAGGGACATCCAGTTGAAGATGCCAGCTGGGAGAATGAAGCAGAAATCTAGAAGCATGGATAGACAGTGCAAGAGCTCATGAACAAGATTCCATGAAAATTTTCAAGCGAGGGAGTATGATGCAGGAGCATTGCCAGCAGCAAGCGAGCGTGCGACAAACGCCATCGCATTTTTGACACATGTTAAAATTGTTTGCAATATTTTGAAAGTTTGGATGCACAGACTTTAATGTAATAGTTAAGAAGGGTGTACTTCCATATTGTAAACAAATCTTGAGCGATTCGCTCTCATTTGTAAGGTGTAGAGGCATTTATGCATAGTTAATGAAAGTAGGTAGATTTAAATTCTAGATTATATAGTTTTAGGAGCTGGAGGGAAAACCGACTATAGACACCCTCATCTTGTATCATTGTAACATTATCAAGAATATCATAGAGCATAGAGAAGAGCAGTAGCAAAGAGCTGTGTAGAAGAAACCATGTATAGAAGTTCTAAATTTAATATATGAAGCTTTGATTCAGACTCATGGTGTTATAATGCTTTCTGTGTATACATACTTAATGCTATGCTCATGGTTGTTTTACTCTTTCTGTTGTACATTTTCTTTTATGCTATGTATGTATGATTTCATGTTAATTGTTTGAAGTCTGAGAGAGTAATGAAATGAGTTTCAATTGTTTCTCTTCTTCAGTCAGAGTTCCTACAAGGAGTGCAGTGAAGCATCCGCAAGGAGTGCGTTGACGGGTTCAGAGTTCATCTCTGAAATCTCAGGAGGGATACCGTTGTTCTCATTTCAACTGAAGTGCAAGACAAGCACAGAAGTCGTGCAAGGTGTGCACAGGCTATTCGAGACCTTAGAACACATAGAATAAGTTTGAGAGATTGAAGGACTGTTGTTGCATAGTTGCATAGAGTCAAGAGATTCAAATATTTAAGAATATTTGAAGAAGTGCCACAAGGAGTGCGTGCAGAAATCTCTTAGGAGATTTGAGTTTGTGAAAGGAATCTCAGGAGGGTCAGCAATTTCAAGTGTTGAGGAGCAGGAGAGGATTTTTGGTCATCGTGCAGAGGCCAAGTCAAAGTGAAGAGGATCGCTGAGGTGACTCAGAGGAGAGGTTCTTGAAGAAGGAATTTGGACGGTCAAGGTTCTCCAAGGAGAATTCCCAAAATAGCGAGAACCGTAGGATCTATAGGAGCTGCAAGGTGGATAAGCGACCGTTGATCTTGACTTATTGGGATGTCAGATCATTTCGGCATTTCGGGGTTCGAAAATCTGAAGTGTAAGCCAAATTCTTGGTTGAACAAATCCCCAAAATGCGAAAAGGAAGTTTTCGTGTGTGGAAGTAGGGAGAAGCAAGTTTAAGTTTTCGGG
Source organism: Picea glauca (assembly GCA_000966675.3). NCBI lineage: Eukaryota > Viridiplantae > Streptophyta > Pinopsida > Pinales > Pinaceae > Picea > Picea glauca. The sequence continues at coordinate 396,911 of JZKD02S1806901.1, read as the reverse complement.
ACTTCGGAGTTCGGGGTTTCGAAAGTCTCGATGGAAGGAGATCGAGACTCAGCAGGGGGGAAAACCCAAAATCATAAGTCATGACAAAGGATTATCGGTATTTCAAAAATCAGGATTTCAGCGTTCCTTTTGACAAGGGTCTACACTCCACATTGAATTTTCCAAAGTTGCGAATTTCGAAAGAGCAGGGAAGAGTATAAGTGTTTTGGAAAATTGGGAATTATGAGGACATAGTGGAAGCACTTTTCGATGATTGAAATCCCGAAACCATGAAGAGGAAGAAAGGATCGGAACATTTGCATTTCGGTAAATCGAAAGTCGGAAGTTCGTGACTCCAGGGGTCGAGAGGAGGGTTGCACATTACCGCAACTCCCGAATTCATGAAAGACTAAAAGCCGAAATTGACATCAGGAAAGGTCAAGTGTTAGTATTTTGGGGTTTCGGAGGTCGAAGAGGTAAGGTGCTCGACCACGGGATTCGCGAAATCGCGAAATCCAGTATCCTGAATTAAAAGAGGGGTTCCCTCAAGGTTTGTTGTGGGTGTTGATTTCCTGAAAGGGAAATAAAAGAGCCAATTGAGTTCTTAGGGGCCAGAAAGAAAAGATCATGTGCGGATCCCAACCTGCGGGTCTGGGGGTCTGCATCACCACGTCAAAATAAAATATTGTTTTCTAGTCACCTAGGTTCATTGACTCACCGGTGTTAAAAATCATGACGTGCCCTTCAAGATGCACTACGTTCTCCAAGGGTGCCAGTCACCTTTTGAATGATTTTGGTAGATGTCCAACCTTTGGAGTCAATACTCTATTAGGAGACCTTGTGGGAGTCTAAGGGCCTCTAAGGAATGAGGACCCTGCCTTATTGCGTGCCCCTTAGAATATTCGTGAGTGACTATCTCAGTCCACCCTCATGGAATCGTGGGTCTCTCGAACTAGGTAATCGTTAACCTACAATTCAAGCCACAGTTGGAGTGCTAGTAGGTTGTGGCAGGGTTGCTTCTGCACTTCTCCCTCAATAACTCTGGTTGTTGTGCATGACCCCTTTACTCCTAATGTGAGTCTGATTAGAAAGCAATCATCAGCCTGCATCCATTAATGAAACATGCCATCTATCCATAAACATCATCATGATATACATGAACATATGTCACATATGCATAAACATAAATATAAATACCCAAACCATATACAATCCACTCCCTGACTCAATCCGGAGTCCGAGGAGGTCCATATACATTGGTAGTAGGAAAAACCCCCCTATGGACTACACCAGGGTTCAGAATGCAGGCAGATCTAACAGTCTAAAAGTATTCTACTTTTCTAAATACCCCAAATATACCCCAGATTCATACATGAAAGACAAAGTGAGAAATATCAGGTAAATTTACCTTTTACTCTGCATCCGGTGTCGATCCTCTCACGCTTGATATCTCTGCTGACTCCAAGCCTCCTCCCAAAGCTGACCTGCATTCAAAAAAAGATAAACATGGAACTACAACCATGCATCTCATATAAAAAGCATGGGTTAGATGTTAGAATAAATCATAAATCAAATACAAACATTGGACACATCATATTTCGGGACAAAAAAAGTATTCCTTTTATTGATATCACAATGTTTACTTACAGCAAGATCGATGACTACTCCACAAACCTGGTTCGGGCTCCTCTTCACTAATATCCAACCATGCTTCCATGCATATTTCTCCTCTCAAACTTCTTCTAGGGAAATGGAATGGGCTTATGATGGAGGGAAAAGGGAAAAATGGGAAATTTTGAGGCAAATCTCACAAGGTGGTTGCAATTTCGTGGGGCAAGGAGGGGATGCGAAACAGGTAGAGTTTCACTGTTCTTATGCTTAGGTTAGGAATGAGACCCCAACACCTCCTTTTGTATGACAAAAGGATGGTTATTCGGTTGGGTGACATGCTATAGGCAGTATGACAGTTGGGAAACTACCCAATAGCCCATAATCTCAACGAATTCCTTGCAAATTTTTAATTTTTGCAACTTTTACGAGTATATGCGGGCTATAGTGGTGCAGTTAGAGTATGTATGTGGGTTGTAGTGGTGCATCAGGTGTACATATGCGGGAAGTAATGGTTCAGGGTGCGTACATATTCAAAAATAGTGTTTTTAAGAAGATAAACTCAGTGATGGCTGGCAAAAATAGAAAGTAAGAGTGCCTGATGCCAGGTATGCATGTGTAGAGAAATTTAGGGTTATAACAGATTCCCCCTAATGTGTGAGGTCAAAAGAGAATCTTATGGCCAAAATAGATTATAAATCTTCACCAATGTACGAAGTGAGTGAGCTCGGGACCATAGTTCAGGAGGTGCCATCTGCAAAAATAAAAATTGTGTTAAACCCTAAGTAATGGCTCATTACCCCTTAATTGGGGCATATTACATTAGTAATGTTATTTTATTTATGCTGGCTTTAGTACATTAGTTGTAATATATCTCTTAGTCTCCTATATTTACCAAGGAGACATTTTCATTTGGAATCATCTTGTAATTGTACATTTATGTGGGCATAAGTGACGCAGACAATCTATCAGCCCTCGGGTTGATGTCCGGTCATAGGATCATTCTTTATCTTCTTTGATCCTGATCGACTCTTTCAATTCCTTATTGGAATCTCCTTCCTATCGATCCACAGGTCCTTTCAGAAACTCCCCTGTGTGAACAGCACTAGGTGCGAGCTCCACCTTCTCCGTGCGACCACAACGCTATGACAAAGGCCTAATCCAGAAGGTGATTTTCGCAACTCACCACTTCGCAAGTTGAAGGGTTGAACTCTCGTTCCCTTATCTCATGAATCCCTGAGATGCGAGAGGTCAATGGGGTGTTGACTCCTTTCATTAGGCGACACGTGTCCACCTGTCTATCACTCGGGCCCACCTTGTGGTTCTGCCACGTGTCTCTCGTGCCCAGCTTCCAGCCCTTCATGACTTCTGATGTCGAGAAGAGGTCCTCTCAACCTCCTAACCTCCAAACACACGATGTGCGATGAGGCTCTGATCCAACGGTAATCCCTCGACATGGATCCAACAACTATCCTTGCTCCTCGTGATTTCGCAACTTCGCGACTTGGAGCACCCAACCTTTGGGCTCTCACCTTGCAAAATTTTGAGTTCACGAAGCCCGCACTCAGAATTCTTCGACACTTCCGTCGATCCTTCTATCGCTGCCACCTATCCTCCTTAGATGGACAGTGCAGATATGATCTCGCCTTTGTGGGAATTTGGATGTCGAGTACCTGGACTTTCATCCTTTGGACTCCTGAACTCCCGAATGCCAATATACTGATACAATACTTCTTTGGGACTTTCGCCTCTGCTTGTGAAGACTTAACCCCTTCACAACTCCTACCAGATCCAACGACTGACGGGTATTTAAACCAAGATCTGATGGCTTAGACCTTGTCTTCCTGTGTGCTCCTTCTGCACTGCCTCCTGGACGTGGAAACCTTCAACGGTCCATATCTCTTCTCGGTTGATCCAATGGAAGTTGTTGCTCCTCCCGAGCTTTGGTGCTTTTCTTCCAACACTTGGAAGAATTCTCAACTGCAAAAGGCCTCGACCTTTGCCTTCTTTCCTCTGCGAACGCTTCACCTTGATTCTTGCCTGTGCGTATAAAAACGTTGTCCCTCATGAGCTTTAGGGAACCCTGAACTCTTCAAATAGTTCTGTGGCTTATGCATTCCTTGTAGTTACGCTCTGTGCGTTGAAATCACTAACCCTCCTGAGCTTCACTTTTGAATCCTTGAAGGATTCTAACTTCTGCGCTCTTGCAGAGTCCTTGCACGCAAAGTTCTATCTCTTCTGAGCTTCTTTGAGACTCAGACCTTAAGGAACTCAGTCCTTTTCCCTTCTCCCTCAGATAGAGAATTTGGATGCCCTCCTAGCTATCCTTTACTCAAGCAACCTCTTGTTGAGTGTTTAGGGTGTTCAACAACCCTGTGAAGATCCCTCTGTGGATTCTTCTTCTATCTCTGAACTCACTGAGTTCTTTCTGTGCACTCTGGCACTTACTCGATGCCCTCCTGGTAGAGTATCAAGAATCCTCAGTGATCCTTGCTTCTTACGAATTCACAATAGAGTCTCCTCCTGTGCACTCCTTGCACTAGCTCAATGCCCACTTGGCAGAGATTTACAAAACTCAAAAAGAGTTTCTATCTACGACTATGTCTCCTATACATAGCCTTGCCTCCTAAGGTGTTCAACAACCTCAAAGGTCTTCCTCTTAATTGATGATTTCATCTCTTGTACCCGCTTGGCACGTCTTTGTTTAAATCCGCAGAGTTTAGAAGTGCTTCTCTGCACTGTTATTCAGAGTCCGCAGTACTCTGTCACGACCTCCTAGCATGAAACCACAAAGAACTTCTCAAGCCTAAAAATCAAACAACTCCCTACAAATGAAAACCTACAACATACATCTACAACATAAATAGAACACAAAGGCATTCATTTAACATAGAAATAGATGCAGGAAATTATTCTCTGGATTATATAAATGGAAATGCCTATTTACAAGGGTGTTCTCGAGCTCAGACTTTAACAGAGTCTTGGCTCTTGCTCTTCTTCTCTCTCGATTTTTTCAAAATGAGATACCATAAAATATATTTTACATGAGGGGGCTCTTAGAGCACTCCCCTCTAACCTCACCTACCCTATTCAATGGCATTGAATGGGCTGTCTAGTCTAGAATAGGATCTAGATTGCAGCCTTACAAACATTAAAGGCCTACTTACACTACAACCTGTGCAAAGCATGGCCTCATGGCTCAACAGCCTACAACATTTAATTACATCAAATTCAAATTTGAAAACGAGGGCTACGCCTCTCTTTATCCTTGAATGCACGCGCTAACGTGGCTGGCTTGCTAGCGTGGAGAGATGCTCCTGCATCATACTCTTCAGTTGAAAAATTCATGAGATCCTACTCATGAGATTCCCATCTCAGTTGTTGAAATCCTCCTGGATCCCAAACAATCTTTTGGATCCTTCTTGCCCCATCTCCTTGCTACTGCTGTTGCTTCTGCTACTGCGTTGCTACTGTTGTTGCGCTGCTTCTGCTGCTGTTGCGTTGCTACTGCTGCTGCTTTTCTGCCCAGCTTCTCCTTGCTAGTAGTCTCTGCTAACTCTACCATCAGCCTCCTAATCTTCTTGATGACTTCATCCAGCTGCTCCAGTGGCTGGCTCTATTTTTGCAGTCTCCCCAGCTGCAAAAATTTTCTGCATTTGGGTATATCACTGTGATCTCCCATGCCTTCTTCATCTGCTTCCAACCTCACCTGTTGAATGTGCATGCTCTGCACTTTCACCCTTCTCTCCAGGGCTTCAATCTGTTCATACAGATCAGCCAAACTAACGTTGTTTGCCCCTTCTTCTTCTTCTTCTGTAAACTCCAACGTTGCAGTCCTTTCAGCTATGTGGCTGAAAGTATTGAGCCACTCCTCAGAATGCTCATCTTCTTCTTTTTCTTCTTGGGTAGCTTCCCAAGTCCGCTCCAATGCTTCTCTGACAGTCTCAACTATCTATCCTTCTTATTCTATTGCTACTTCAACATCTACAACACAAATTTCTGCCTCCTCTTGGGCAAATGGTAGGAATATCCCAATTCCCCCAATCATTAGAAGATTTGTCTGGTATTCCTCTCGGATGGTGCAAGTTTTTAACTTGTCATCATCTTCATACAACTCCATGCAAATGGAAACCTACAACATACATCTACAACATAAATAGAACACAAAGGCATTCATTCAACATAGAAACACATGCAGGAAATTCTGCTCTGGATTATATAAATGGCAATGCCTATTTACAAGGGTGTTCTTGAGCTCAGACTTTAACAGAGTCTCGGCTCTTGCTCTTCTTCTCTCTTAATTTTTTCAAAATGAGATACCATAAAATATATTTTACATGAGGGGGCTCTTAGAGCGCTTCCCTCCAACCTCACCTACCCTATTCAATGGCATTGAATGGGCTATCTAGTCCAGAATTGGATCTAGATTGTAGCCTTACAAACATTAAAGGCCTACTTACACTACAGTTTCTGTAAAGCATGGCCCCATGGCTCAATAACCTACAACATTTAATTACATCAAATTCAAATTTGAAAACGAGGGCTATGCCTCTCTTCAGCCTTGAATGCACACGCTGACGTGGCTGGTTGGTTGGCGTGGAGAGATGCTCCTGCATCAATAAGGAGGTTTCCCCCTCGAAGAGGCTTATTATTTGAATTTATCTCTTGTTCAAGGCATTGAGTACTTATTCTGAGGTTTTTCTGTGCTATATTGATATTTAGTTCTTAACATATGGTATCAGAGCTCAGGGTCTTGGGGTTTTGCTGCTACAACTGAGACACCTTGGAATTTTCGCTATAAATTGTTTTCTACAATGATTTAGAAGGAATGGATTGGAGGATATTTAGTATATGGTTCAAGGTACGTTGGGATAAAATTTCATCTCTTGAGGCCTTATACTTTCGGAGATACATCCTTTGTAAGATAGGGTTCTGGAATCGTCCTAAATTCAGTCATTGCAGAGTTTTCGCTATAAAATTTTTTCTATAATGTTTCAGACCATGAAATTTGGAGGATATTCACATAATTTATTATGATATCTGTGGTACTAATTTCAGCTTCTATGTTATCATAAATTTGTAAATACACCCTGTGGAAGATAGGGTATCTGACTAGTCCTATTGACTAGTCTCAAGCAAGTGTTCCAGGTAAAACAATCATAATGTCTTCTTAGAGTATCCAAATTGAGTGAGACTAGTTGCATTGGATAGTGGACATCCCATAGTAGTTATGGTATGATTTTCAGAATTTTATATCAATTATTTTGTGCGGGGCACACTGTACAAGTGAGATCTCATGGAAAGGTGAAAAATCAGCAAGTTGTTGGGAAGTTACCATAAATTCCACTTGGCACATCCAATTTGATCAGACCTGTGGCATTGCAGAGAAGAAGTATCAGAGACCTATAAAAAATAAAATCCCATACTCAAAAGGGCTTAAAATTCCAATAGACAATATTCCTTTTATTTTGGAGATACAATAAAAGGAATATTGTCTAGTAGAACCACCTCAAAATCAAGGTTTAAAGTTATACTTGGCCAACATGCCACCAAAAAAGGGAACTTCTACACCAAATAAGCCTTCATACAATCCTACATGGACTCTTGATGAAGGTGAAGAAATGCATAGGGACATAAATGATTTACAAAAGAAGACAATAACAAAAGATAAACTACAAGAGATGATGGAGGGTTTAAAAGGGGAGATCATGGAAGGATTGAAAAAATTCATAATGGAGAGGACACCTGAAAGTGAAAACGTATCTCATGAAATTCATGATGAGAACACAAGGAAGTTGAATCAATAATGGAGAAACTCCAACTTTGGGTTGAAGACCAACCACGTCCCTAATATTGATATGATGAAGTTTGATGGCAAGGACCCAATCACATGGATACTTCAGATGGAGTAATTCTTTGATCTACATAATGTGCCACATACACAAAAGGTACGAATTTCTTCTTTATATTTAGAGCCCAATCAATTTGTACGGTATATATGTCTTTGTTTTCGCAAATCACTCGTCACTTGGACAATTTTCATGGAAGAAATGATAGCACACTATGAGGATACAAGGAACAATACCTTCTTTAGCCAATTGATAAATCTCAAGCAAAAGGGTTTA
>JZKD02S1806901.1:360264-375219 GCA_000966675.3 Picea glauca | reverse complement strand
TATCCATTCATGGGTGTTGTATATGCATGTGCATTGTCCTTCATGTCCAAATACCTTTATCAATCTTGCGGTCAAAAACCCATGACTAGGGTTGACATCAATGACAACAACCAATATTCCAACATCTTACCCCCCTTACTCTTATTTTTTCATTGTTATTTCTTTCCGCCAGGCTGCTAGTTGGCCTTTGGGTTTGTCGACTACACACTGTGTACGTCCAATGTTTGAGTAGTGGGAACAACCGAACCTGAGGTCTGAAAGGCCGTTGTTTGCTGTATAGATAGTTGTTGCAATTGATTTGACAGATGATTAGTGGGATTTGCTTGTGTTGAACCAACTATACCATCGACATGTGTTCCAGACTTGTGTCGCACCTTATCAGGGATGGACCGTGGCGCATCTGGAAAAACCTCATAGAGTAAACCAGACTGAGAGTATATTAGTTCAAGTTTTTGATCTGTCATTATTGCCTCTTCCTCTGAAAATGGAGGGCTCGTCGCACTCTATGTGAACGAAGAAGTGATCGTCTCCATAGAATAAATCAGACTACTGCCCGAAGTAGAGGTGTTCGAGACCATGGTGGTATGAACCAACGAAGGTGGTTTAGGAGTCGTAATGCCCCTTGTGGTGGCATCCATTGAGGGAGTGTGAGGACTCTCAGATGAGGTAGAAACATTTTCTTCCATCACTGCTTGTAATACTATCTAATTCTTGTGATGTGTTACCCTTGGAGGGACAACTTGTATCAAAAGTGGCATCGACAAGTCAGTTACTGGAGTGTTGGTTGGCCTGAGAGATTCCTCTCATAGTTTAGAAACAGTAGGTTCCTCTGGATTCGAGTGTTCTCTTATCGGGGAAGGTTCGGGCACAGTTTCCCGTGGCCCGGTCGCTTTGTATGACCCTTGCTGGTCAATTCTTCATCGTAACGGTGGCGGTGGTCACTCCAATGTAACCGGTGGTAGGCCCTGAAGCCTTCGCGACCGATGGAGCTCCTAATCTTCCACTTTGTGAAAAGATCAACGACACAGTAAGGATTTTACTAATGTTTGAAAACAAGCACACACTAGAAAATTTCCTATGAGATAAAGCAAGCAAACCACTATCTAGTTGGAAGAACAATTACACTAGCCAACACTAGAGCAACTTACCAGTTCAAGTGCAACTAGAACTCGGAAGCACCCTCCAGGTATACTCTGGAAAGAGTGGCCCAATGTATTCCCTAGGTACCGTGGTATACCTCTGTAGTCACCAGTGTAAGTCTCTAAAATAAAGGCAACTAAGTTTCCAGCTTGCGAATAGTCACCAGGTGGGTACAATCGACAGTCGCATGGACCACAATGAGCAGGGTATAAATCCCGAAACCTATCGAGGGTATCGAAAGAAAGTGGTTCGAAAGACAAATGAGGACCTCGAATGGATTTGAGATCCATGAAGCTCTATAGGCAAATGCAACCAACAATATCCCACGACAAGTCCTCTATATGCGTTCCCCACTATGCTTGGTCTGGCTTTGGAGAGGTTATCTACGCTACCTTTCTGCACATGACCTTATGTTTAGCCCCTGTGTTAGAGGGGGTCCCAGATAACTTTCACGTTTACTAGACTTTTTACACTCCCTAGCTTTGACTCCAATGTTTGTTTATAAGCCTTGAAGAGTTTCCTCTCCAACCTAATTCAAGGCTAAGGACTAGACTAGTTGATTGACCCTACAAACATAAAGTCTAGTTGATTTTAATTTTAGAGTTAATTTTAAATGTCTTGTTTTAAGTCAAGGAAACGAAAATAAAATTAGTGGTGTTTTTTGAGAGACGAAGAAGGAGAAACAAATGAAAATGAAAGAAAAATTACTTTTAGTTAACAATAAAGATTTGCAACTAACTCTTTAACCAACTTTTCGTAACTAACTTTTTCTAAGATATTTAAAAGGAAAACCTAGAATGAAATTTCTCTTGACTATGAGCTACTTAATGTTCTAAACAATCAGTAAAGAACTTAAGAAAACAACTATTTTTCCTAACAAGCAAAATAACTAACCCAACTAGTTAACCAAACTAAGAAAAACTAATCTTTTTTATTTTTATTTTGAAATGCTTCAAACAAGAAAACCTGAAATAAATTCTGTTTCTTTTTCTTTAAATAAAGTGAAAGAGGAAAAAGTAAAAAACTAGACAAGACCAAAACTGACCTTTGGCCCACTATGGATCATAGGGAGTCACTGAGGACACCAAACAAGCTGATCAAAGACTCATAGACTCGTCTAAAACCCTTTCAAATAAAACACAAGAAATCTTTAAAAAAGATAAGCAAACTGACGTCTAACCCAGGCTATGATTGTAAAAAACAGAGACACTGGACTCTATCAAGAAACCCTGAGAAGTGAAACTTCAATCAGGGAAGAGGTTGACTGCCTCTTCTTAAAAAAAAAAAAATCCTGTCACATGTACGGTACTATTACTTAAGAAGACTGCGTATGTATGTGGGATGCCCATAAAGCAGGGTGTTTATGTACATGTGCATACCCACAGTAGGGCGTGTACACCTCTATAACTTCTCAAAAAAGAAAACAAAAAGGTAGACTAGTAGGGCAGGGAGAACTGGTATGGCACCAACAGGTGACCAAAATACCTTAAAGACTCAACAAACTTATGGAAACTCAAAAGGTAATAAAACCAATAAAACACCCAAAAAATATCGCCTAAAACCCTAGAGGCTTCCCCAGTTTGGTTTCCAGTTCTGCTAGTAGGGAAAACCCCCCTATGGACTACACTAGGGTTCAAAATGTAGGCAAATCTAACCGTCTAAAAGTCTCCTACTTTTATAACTACACCAAATATACCCTAGATTCATACATGAAAGAAAAAGTGAGAAATATTAGGTAACTTTATGTTTTACTCTATGTCCGGTGTTGATCCTCTTGCGCTTGATAGATCTGTTGATTGCAAGCCTCCTCCCATGGCTAACCTGCATTCAAAAATAGATAAACAAAGAACTACAAACATGCATCTCATATATAAATCATGGGTTAGATGTTAGAATAAAACATAAATTAAATACAAACATTTGACACATCATCTTTTGGGACAAAAAAAGTATTCCTTTTATTGATATCACAATGTATACTTACAACAAGATCGACTACTGCTCCACAAACCTAGTCTGGGCTCCTCTTCACCAAGATCCAACTGTGCTTCCATGTATCTTTCTCCTCTCAAACTTCTTCTAGGGAAATGGAATGGGCTTATAATGGAGGAAAAAGGGAAAAATGGGAAATTCTGAGGCAAATCTCGCAAGGTGGCTGCAATTTCTTAGGGCAAGGAGGGGATGTGAAATAGGCAGAGTTCCACTTTTCTTATTCTTAGGTTAGGAATGATACCCCAACACCTCCTTTTATATGACAAAAGGATGGTTATTTAGTTGGGTGACGGGCTATAGGCGGTGGGACAGTTGGGAAACTACCCAATAGCCCGTAATCTCAACGAATTCCTTGCAACTTTTGTGAGTATACGTGGGCTATAGTGGTGTAGTTAGCATATGTACACGGGTTGTAGTGGTGCATCAGGCATACATACATAGGAAATTTTGGTGCATGGCGTGTACATCTTAAAAAATAGTGTTTTTAAAAAGAGCAACTCAGTGATGGCTTGGAAAAAATAGCAAGTAAGAGGGCATGATGCCAGGTATGCATGTGTATAGAAATTTAGGGTTATAACAGACATCTCCAGTTTTTCAAGTGTCTTGCACACTCAGGAGAAACCCGTCAATAACATATGTCAAAACATATATAATCAAATAACATCTCATCATATCCACAATATCATCATCATAATCCATAAGCGAAACATACAATCATATAATGAACCGGATCACTTGCATGGAAGTGTCCTCAAGGATAAGTCAAATCATGTGTGCACAAGAGTGGGATGTTACAATTACTTAATCTAGGATCTAAGGAAACTTAGTTGGCATAGTATAATATTTTAGAATATTATAAGATTTATTGTGATGAACTGTTCGAGTGGAATATCTATGCCATTTTTCATAACAGATACTCTTTTGCCCAAACACTCGTGCCCCAAGTGATTATTTGTGCCTCTAGTGAAACAAAATTTTCTTCACCACCCAACTAGAAATAGTATTATATTGAACATTCTTATACCTTTTACAAGTTTATTTGTCCTTTATTTGCTATTAATATTTTTGAAATTATTTGAAAACGTTTCCCTATTAGTTTGGTCATGCTACTAGAATGACCAATTTGGAATTATTTTATGTTAGGTTGAAAGGTGAATGGATCGAGGGATAACATATATATATATTCATATGGTGTCCTTTTAAGGTCAATAATGCAATCAAAGGCCTACTCTTTTGTAGTCTCTATATTATACTACTTCATTACAATGGGATGTTATTTTTTTCATAGTTCTACTGTTGTTTTTAAGTCCTTTTCTTTGCATATATGTAGCATGCAATATGGAAGATTAATATAATGCGAACAACTAAACCATGACTTAAAAATGACATACAAGGGATACATACAAGACCATGTAAAGAATTAGGTTATTTTTAATGTGGAAAGAATTTATTGCATCTAATCCAATCATTTATGTTCACAATATCTATTTTGGAAATAATTTATTGCATCTAGCATAATCATTTCCATTGTGACTATTTCTATTTCTAGAGTCTAGAATAAAGTTTAAGTTATGTGTTTTTATTGAGGTGTTTTTCTTTGTACATATATTGTAGAGTATCCTTTTGAAATTTGTGAACTTTAAGTATTGTGTCTTGAATATTTGGCATCAATCATTGAATGAACATAGAGAAACGTAGCATGAGTTAGAATTCATATAGTCTCAAGAGCAAATACATGTCAATGTCTCTAAAACTGCATGATCACTAGTTATAGAAGGCAATGCTAAGTTTTATTGCAAGTGAAATGGTATTTTGTATGTACTCAGTAGGTTCAAAGATAATCATGACTCTCATAGTTGAGAAGTGTGCATGAGATCACTAGAAATACTCTTGGGAAAGTGCCAGAAGGTTAAAGAGTAACAAGAGAAATGGGGGCATTTTGTTGTTGTTTCTCAAAGGAAGATGGTTACAATGAGAGAAGATTAAAGTGATTTTGAAAGCGTTGTTGTTTTCCACCATGCATTGGCTATTGTTTTGGTGGGTGTGGTTCAACTCACTTAATTCAAGCCTTTTCTTTTGAAAACAATATTGAAAATTTATTTTCTTGCATTGGGATCTTATTTCCTTACCTTCATAAACTGGTTTGTTTGATGTGCATTAATAGACTCTTTGATTTACTAACCTACTATTTTGAGGGGTTATTGAATGATTCCTCTTAAATTCCAAGTGTAAAAGAAACATTCATTCATGCTTTTGTTCTTCATTGATAATCTTGTACATTTGGTATCCGTAAGGATGCTCAACGAAACTAAGACTTTGAGAATTTTTGGTGATCTATCATTGAAGTATGATACACACAACAATAAATTATTGTAATTTTGGAAAAGAGGAGATGTAGGTAAAATTACGAAATTTAAAAACAATATGGTGGCCAACAAACAACTTGGAAACAATAGAAATTATGTAGATTCTAAAGAGTATCCATCTTTCATTTCTCACTACTTGTTAGTATTTTTACTTTTAAAGTGCTATTGAAACTTGTTCGATTTTTTGGGGCATTTTTTAAATAGAAGCATAATTTTTGAACATTGTTCTAGTAATTTTATGTTCACTTGATTATAAACACACCCTTCAATTCAAGTACAATGAATACCATTTTACCAATTTGGTAATCTCTGCTTCTAAGGTACACTTTATAATTCCTTAGCTATTTATCAAGGAGAAAATTAATAATCTTGAGCTTATTGCTATTATGAGTTCTTTGCATTGCTTTTCATGGATCCAAATTGAGTTTCATTGTATAATGTGTGTAATCCAAATGAATTATGTCTAGGTTTAGATGTGTAGTGGTTCAAGGTGGTATTTTAGTATGGAATGTTTTTTTGATAGTCTTTCTACAACATATGTATATGTATTTGTTGTATTAATTTACAATTTCCAAAAAAATAAATTTATTAATGTTTTATCCCATTTCAACATGTTTCCAATCAATTATTATCTTCTTGTTTTGAACTTTGGATATATATATTTTTTTATCTTTTACCTATATGTATCATTTGGGAAATATAAGTACACTTATATTTAAACTTTTTGGAGATACATCTATAAATAAAATCAATCTTAGTTTTGGAAAAGATAAATGTTTCACCAACAATGTTTTCCTATATGCATGGATTGCAAATGTTCTTGATATTTTCAAAACTAAATAGGAACTCACAAGGTGTACTTGAAGTTAGAATTAAAAGCTTCTATTGAAACATTATCAAAACTTTTGTGCAAATTGGTGACACATGCGTTGTGCAAGTGATATAATAGTATAAAATGACATCTACATAAATTTTCTTGTAGAAATATAGTGTCCCAAAAAGAATAAAGTTCCATTCGAAAATGTTTAGAAAAAATAATGGAGGCTAGGGTTTGTGAGCTTAGGACTAAATTCTAATTGATAGTTTTATTTGTGAATGTGTTGGTGAGGTTTTTCTATATGAGGAGAACCAATAATTCAAGGAAAATTGGTGCTTTCTTAATGTAAACTATTCCAAGGAAAATTCGACAAACTACGGTAACGTTTCAAGGTAATATTTTCGATGTCCTTCCTCCTTGAAAATAAGAAAGATGATTCTAATCTAACTCTAGTTGAATTGACATTTACCATAAATGATAGGGACATGGAGAAGATTTAGGGATTCATCAATTACATTCATTATAGTGATATTTTCCTTCAAAATCTCATTTATGACCATAAAGTGTTAGGTTTCCCATATCATGTTTTTTGCAAAAAAAAAACATTTTTTAATATGCAAACCTATATTGAGGACATGAAAATAGAATTATGTAAATAAATTATATTTATGTAATTTAATATATTTAGAATTAAATTTTATTAGAAATTATATGAAACCAATACAACTTGAGAGGTAAACATCCACCTAAGAATATGTTGTGTTGTGAGGCTCTTTTTGATCTTACTTACTTTGTATCCATTAGAATCATGATTAATCAATGTAGTTTGGGGATATTTTTTTTTTTCTCTAGTAAGAAGTTAGTTGTTTAGATAACTCCAATTTTTAATAGAAAAAGACTAAAAGTTTTAATATTTGGACCTTATGTGGTTTGTTATCATGGGAATCCAGCCACATAAACTTTCTTAAAATTGCAATTTTGTATTGATTACACTGTTGTTTTTAATATTGAAATGTATTGAGCACCCTAGAATATTCTAATTGCAACCACATTATGCTATGTCAAAATCTAATATCCAAATCTTATTAATCTAGAATTATTTCTATTGAATTTTGAGTAAAAAACATATTTTGCCTTGTTATTAGTCTAAACTACCAAAAACAATCATTTAATAGAACATTTAAACTATTACTATTTAATATGAGTTGTCAAATTCATTGTCATATTTAGTTTCGAAAATTGCTCTTTACCTACATATAAAAATAAAAATAAACCCTCATATATTAAATACCTATTTATAAAAAGAAAAAGAAATATTCATTAAATAAACTTAAACTATTAACTTAACCTATAAAATTGAACTTGGACTATTTAATCTATAAGATAATCATATTTTTAATACAAAATCTTATCTTAAATGCAAAAAAGAGATATTCATTAAATAAACTTAAACTATTAACTTAACCTATAAACTTGAACTTGAACTATTTAATCTATAAGATAATCATATTTTTAATACAAAATCTTATCGATATAAATGTTAAATTAATTTTTTTAAATAATATTATATTTAATCATATTACTTATAATAATGTCATTTTTGTTTCATAAAAAAGGCTGTATTTTATGATATAAAAATGAATGGATAATAGAAGAAAAGTTATAGCCATTCCTTAATACAGACACAGAGCATGGACACGGAGCACATGAATGGTTGAATCACTACAAACATCATTGTTTGTCATGTACAATTATTCCATATTGAAAATTCAACTCTTTTGGAAATTTTTGAACTCAATTGTTCATGGAAAATTGTTTGTCATGTACAATTTTGAAAATTTCTAAACTCAACTGTTATTGGAAATTTGTTTGTCTATTACTGCATTATTGCATATTGAAAATTCAATGTTTATAGAGAACATGAATAATTGGTTCACTACAAACTTCATTGTTTGTCGTATGCTCAATTATTGAAAATTTTTGAATTATTTCATATTGAAACCTCGATCATTATTGAAAATTTGTTGGTCACATACTGAATTATTCCATATTGCAAATTCAACACTACAAAGCACATGAATAGTTGATTTTTTCATATACTCAATTATTCCATATTGAAAATTCAACCGTTATTGAAGTTTCTGAATTATTCCACATTGAAAACTCAACAGTGATTGGAAATTTGCTTGTCCTATATTGAATTATTCCATATGAAAATTATTGTTTGTCATACACTAAATATCAAAAATTGGAAAAATTGAATAGTATGGAATAAGTGTGGAAATTCCTTGCATGAGCACGAAGTCAATAATTAATTGACTATTGACTTCCTTGTTTGAAAGCTTATATACTATTATCATTATTTAGGAAAAAATCTATGTTCTTAATGGTTAAGCCCACTTAAACTATACAAATTATTATTATTGTTATCATTACTATTTTACAAATATCAATTTAATAACTATTTTTTATTATTTTACTTTTTTTCATTTTATTTTAGGGAGCATAATCATTTTTTAATTTCATTTTTATTTTAAAGACCATAATCTTTTTTTTATTAATTTGATAATAGTGTATTTCCACATAGGTGGAACATCTTAAGCAACAACTTATAAAAACATATCAAACATGTAAAATTATTCCATATTGAAAATTGTTTGTCATGTACAATTTTTCCATGTACAATTATTCCATATTCGTATACTGAATTATTCCATATTGAAAATTCAACTAATACATGTTGATTCACTACATATATCATTATTTGTCATATATTCAATTATTCCATATTGAAAATTCAAGTGTTATTGGAAATTTCTGAATTATTCAAATATTACTGAAAATTTTTAAATTATTCCATATTAAAAACTCAACAAATTGTAGTCCATGTTCGACCCGATGGGTTGGTGGGGAGCACTACCGAGCGAAGGGGATGAAAGAAGTATATGACCCCCACCATAAGGGATAGCATTATAGGGGTCTGAGGTGCCCCCCATGGACCCTTGGAAAGGAGCGTTTGAGCTCCTTGCCCCCAAACCCATGGTTTGTATGGTGGAGTAGGTGAGGATGGAGTTCATATCAAAGTCAGAAATCCCGCAGGAAAATGGAGGGATCATCGCACTCTATGTGAACGGAGCAGTGATCGTCTCCATAGACGGAATCAGACTACTACCTGAAGTAGAGGTGTTTGAGACCATGGTGGTATGAACCAACAAAGGTGGGTTAGGAGGTGGAATGCCCCCTATGGTGGCATCCGTTGAGGGAGGGTGAGGACTCCCAGATGAAGTAGCAACATTTGCTTCCATCACTGCTTTTAATACTATATGATGCTTATGATGTGTTACCCTTGGAGGGACAACTTGTATCAAAAGTGGCGTTGACAAGTCAGTTACTAGAGTGTTGGTTGGCCTGAGAGATTTCGCTCATGGTTCAGAAACAGTAGGTTCCTCTGGATTCGAGTGTTCTCCTATCAGGGAAGGCTCGGGCACAATTTCCCGTGGCCCAGTCTCTTTGTATGACCCTTGTTGGTCAAGTCTTCGTTGTAACGGTGGCGGTGGTCGCTCCAGTGTAACTGGCGGTAGGCCCTCAAGCCTTTGTGATCGTCGGAGCTCCTGATCTTCCTCTTTGTGAAAAGATCAACGACACAGTAAGGATTTTACTAATGTTTGAAAAAATGCACACACTAGAAAATTTCCTATGAGATAAAGCAAGCAAACCACTATCTAGTTGGAAGAACAGTTACACCAACCAACACTAGAGAAACTTACGGTTGCAAGTGCAACTCGAACTTGGAAGCACCCTCTGGGTATACTCTGCAAAGAGTTGCCCAACGTATTCCCTAGGTATCGTGGTATACCCCCATAGTCACCGGTGTAAGTCTCTAAAATAAAGGAAACTAAGTTTCCAGCTCATGAATAGTCACCAGGTGGGTACAGTCGACAGTCGGGTGGACTGCAATGTGCAGGGTATAAAGCTCGAAACCTATCAAGGGTATCGAAAGCAAGTGGTCTTAATGACAAATGAGGACCTTGAATGGATTTGAAATCCACGAAGCTCTATGGGAAAATGAAACCGACAATATCCCATGAAAAGTCCTCTATATGCGTTCCCCACTACGCTTGGTCTAGCTTTGGAGAGGTTATCTACGCTACCTTTCTTCACGTGACCTCATGTTTAGCCCCTGTGTTAGAGGGGGTCTCAGATAAATTTCACGTTTACTAGAATTTTTACACTCCCTATCTCTAACTCCAATGTTTGTTTATAAGCCTTGAAGAGTTTCCTCTCCAACCTAATTCAAGGCTAAGGCCTAGACTAGTTGATTGACCCTACAAACATAAAGTCTAGTTGATTTTAATTTTAGCGTTAATTTTAAATGTCTTGTTTTAAGTCAAGGAAACGATAATGAAACTAGTGGTGTTTTTTGAGAGACGAAGAAGGAGAAATAAATGAAAATGAAAGAAAAATTACTTCTAGTTAACAATAAAGATTTCCAACTAGCTCTTTAACCAACTTTTCGTAACTAATTTTTTCTAAGATATTTGAAGGGAAAACCTAAAACAAAATTTCACTTGACTACGAGCTACTTAATGTTCTAAACAATCAGTAAAGAACTTAAGAAAACAACTATTTTTCCTAACAAGCAAAATAACTAACCCAACTACTTAACCAAACTAAGAAAAAATATTCTTTTTATTTTTATTTTGAAATGCTTCAAACAAGAAAACCTGAAATAAATTCTTTTTCTTTTTCTTTAAAGCAAATGAAAGGGGGAAAAAGTAAAAAACCAGACAAGACCGAAACTGACCTTTGGCCCACTGCAGATCGTAGGGAGTCACTGAAGACACCAAACAGGCTGATCAAAGACTCACAGACTTGTCTAAAACCCTTTCAAATAAAACACAAGAAATATTTAAAAAAGATAAGCAAACTGATGTCTAACCCAGGCTACGATTGTAAAAAACAGATACACTGGACTCTATCAAGAAACCCTGGGAAGTGAAACTTCAATCAGGGAGAGGTTGACTTCCTCTTCTCTAAAAAAAAAAATCTTGACACATGTACACTACTGATACTTAAGTAGCCTGCATATGTATGTGGGTTTTCTATAAAGCGGGGTGCTTATGTATGCGTGCAAACCCACAGTAGGGCGCATGCACCTCTGTAACTTCTCAAAAAAAGAAAACAAACAAGCAGACTAGAAGGGCAGGGAGAACTGGTATGGCGCCAACAGGTGACCAAAATACCTTAAAGACTCAACAAACTTACGAAAACTCAAAAGGTAATAAAACCAATAAAACACCCAAAAAATATCCCCTAAAACCCTAGAGGCTTCCCCAGAATGGTCTCCAGTTCTGCTAGTAGGGAAAACCCCCCTATGGACTACACTAGGTTTCAAAATGTAGGCAGATCTAACTGTCTAAAAGTCCCCTGCTTTTCTAACTACCCCGAATATACCCCAGATTCATACATGAAATACAAAGTGAGAAAGATCAGGTAACTTTATGTTTTACTCTGCGTCTGATGTCGATCCTCTCGTGCTTGATAGCTCTGTTGACTGCAAGCCTCCTCCCAAGGTTAACCATCATTCAAAAACAGATAAACAAAGAACTAAAAACATGCATCTCATATATAAATCGTGGGTTAGATGTTAGAATAAAGCATAAATCAAATACAAACATTTGACACATCATATTTCGGGACAAAAAAAGTATTCCTTTTATTGATATCACAATGTATACTTACAACAAGATTGGCTACTGCTCCACAAACCTAGTCCAGGCTCCTCTTCACCAAGCTCCAACTGCGCTTCCACATATCTTTCTCCTCTCAAACTTCTTCCAGGGAAATGGAATGGGCTTATAATGGAGGAAAAAGGAAAAAATGGGAAATTCTGAGGCAAATCTCGCAAGGTGGTTGCAATTTCTTGGGGTAAGGAGGGTATGTGAAATAGGCAAAGTTCCATTGTTCTTATTCTTAGGTTAGTAATGATACCCCAACACCTCCTTTTATATCACAAAAGGATGGTTATTCAGTTGGGTGATGGGCTATAGGTGATGGGACAGTTGGGAAACTACCCAATAGCCTGTAATCTCAATGAATTCCTTGCAACTTTTGCGAGTATATGCGGGCTATAGTGGTGTATTTAGCATACATACGCGGGATGTAGTGGTGCAGCAGACATACATATGCGGGAAATTTTGGTGCATGGCGCGTACATCTTCAAAAATAGTATTTTTAAGAAGAGAAACTCAGTGATGGCTTGGAAAAAATAACAAGTAAGAGGGCCTGATGCTAGGTATGCATGTGTAGAGAAATTTAGGGTTATAATAGACATCCCCAGTCTGTCAAGTGTCCTGCACACTCAGGAGAAACCCGTCAATAAAACCTGTCAATACATATATAATCAAATAACACCTCATCATATCCATAACATCATCATCATAATCCATAAGCGAAACATACAATCATACAATGAACCGGATCACTTGCACGCAAGTGTCCTCAAGGATAATTCAAATCACGTGTGCACAAGAGCGGGATGTTATAATTACTTAATCTAGAATCTAAGGAAGCTTAGTTGGCATAGTCTAAT
The DNA here is from genome assembly GCA_000966675.3 of Picea glauca. Taxonomy (NCBI): domain Eukaryota; kingdom Viridiplantae; phylum Streptophyta; class Pinopsida; order Pinales; family Pinaceae; genus Picea; species Picea glauca. Next base: position 362,312 of record JZKD02S1806901.1, on the reverse strand, counting down.
ATTTTAGAACATTATAAGATCTATTGTGATGAACTGATCGAGTGGAATATCTAGCCATTTTTCATAACATATACTCTTTTGTCCAAACACTCATGCCCCAAGTGCTTATTTGTGCCTCTAGTGAAACTGAATTTTCTTCACCACCCAAGTGGAAATAGTATTATATTGAACATGCTTATACCTTTTACAAGTTTGTTTGTCCTTTATTTGCTACTAATATTTTTGAAATTATTTGCAAACGTTTCCCTATTAGTTTGGTCATGCTACTAGAATGACCAATTTGGAATTCTTTTATGTTAGTTTGAAAGGTGAATGGATCGAGGGATAACATATATATTTTTTCATATGGTGTCATTTTAAGGTCAATAATGCAATCAAAGGCCTACTCTTTTGTAGTCTCTATGTTATACTACTTCATTACAATGGGATGTTATTTTTTTCATAGTTCTACTGTTGTTTTTAAGTCCTTTTATTTGCATATATGTAGCATGCAATATGGAACTCACAAGGTGTACTTGAATTTAGAATTAAAAGCTTCTATTGAAACATCATCATAACTTGTGTGCAAATTGGTGACACACACGTTGTGCAAGTGATATAATAGTATAAAATGACATCTACAGAAATTTTCTTGTAGAAATATAGTGTCCCAAAAAGAACAAAGTTCCATTCAAAAATGTTTAGAAAAAATAATGGAGGCTGGGGTTTGTGAGCTTAGGACTAAATTCTAATTGATGGTTTTATTTGTGAATGTGTTGGTGAGGTTTTTCTATATGAGGAAAACCAATAATTCAAGGAAAATTGGTGCTTTCTTAATGTAAACTATTCCAAGGAAAATTCGACAAACTACGGTAATGTTTCAAGGTAATATTTTTGATGTCCTTCCTCTCTGAAAATAAGAAAGATGGTTTTAATCTAACTCTAGTTGAATTGACATTTACCATAAATGATAGGGACATGGAGAAGATTTATGGCTTCATCAATTACATTCATTATAGTGATATTTTCCTTCAAAATCTATTTTATGACCATAAAGTATTAGGTTTCCCATATCATGCTTTTTGCCAACAAAAAAAAAACAAACATTTTTTAATATGCAAACCTATATTGAGGACATGAAAATAGAATTATGTAAATAAATTATATTTATGTAATTTAATATATTTAGAATTAAATTTTATTAAAAATTATATGAAACCAATACAACTTGAGAGGTAAACATCCACCTAAAAATATGTTGTGTTATGAGGCTCTTTTTGATCTCACTTACTTTGTATCCATTAGAATGATGACCTCACTTACTTTGTATCCATAAGAATGATGATTAATGAATGTAGTTTGGTGATATATTTTTTACTCTTGTAAGAAGTTAGTTGTTTAGATAACTCCAATTTTTAATAGCAAAAGACTAAAAGTTTTAATATTTGAACCTTATGTGGTTTGTTATCATGGGAATCCAACCAAATAAACTTTCTTAAAATTGCAATTTTGTATTGATTACATTGTTGTTTTTAATACTGAAATGTATTGAGCACCCTACAATATTCTAATTGCAACCATATTGTGCTATGTCAAAATCTAATATCTAAATCTTATTAATCCAAAATTATTTCTATTGAATTTTGAGTAAAAATCATATTTTGCCTGTTATTATTCTAAACTACCAAAAACAATCATTTAATAGAACATTTAGACTATTACTATTTAATATGAGTTGTCAAATTCATTGTCATATTCAGTTTCAAAAATTGCTCTTTACCTACATATAAACATAAAAATAAACCCTCATATATTAAATGCCTATTTATAAAAAGAAAAAGAGATATTCATTAAATAAACTTAAACTATTAACTTAACCTATAAACTTGAACTTGAACTATTTAATCTATAAGATAATCATATTTTTAATACAAAATCTTATCTTAAATGCGAAAAAGAGATATTCATTAAATAAACTTAAACTATTAACTTAACCTATAAACTTGAACTATTTAATCTATAAGATAATCATATTTTTAATACAAAATCTTATCGATATAAATGGTAAA
>JZKD02S1806901.1:285801-300244 GCA_000966675.3 Picea glauca | reverse complement strand
AACCTTGTCCTCAAGGCTTGAGATGTGGAAATTGTTGCAGAATGGTAGTTGGTTCCCAAGTGGCATCTGCTGGAGTTGTATATTTCCACTGGACTAACACTTCCTTGATGGTTCTTTGACACTGGAAATGCTCACACTGGTCCAAAACTTCTTGTGGATGTAGCCAAAAGGATCCTTCTTCATCTAACTTGGGAAGGTTGGTTTGAATTTGGCACTTAGTTCCAATCACCTTCTTTCATCATGAAACATGAAAAACAGGATGTAGCCTAGAATGACTGGGCAAAGCTAACTAATAGGCCACCTGTCCCACATGCTTGAGAATGGTATAAGGACCATAAAATTTGGGCACTAGCTTTTGACAATGCTCAACCTTAAGGGAATTTTTCTTGTAAGGTTGTAGTCGAAGAAACACCTGATCCCCTTCTGCAAGTTGACGTTCAGAGCAACCTTGATTTTCTTGTTGCTTCATGCGATTTTGTCCCATGACCAAATTCTCTTTGAGGGTATGGAGAATAGCCTCTCGAACTGTAAGGGTTTGGTTAAACACCTAGACCTTCGAGACACCAAGTAAGTATGAGAGAACTGGAGGTGGCTTTTTTCCATATACCACTTCAAAAGGAGTCATGCATGTAGCTGTACGGTATGAAGTGTTGTACCATGATTCAGCTAGGGGTAACCATTGAGCCCACTGATTTTGCTTTTTCAAGGTAAAACACCTCAAATATGCTTCCAAAAACTTGTTGAAAACTTCCATTTGACCATCAGTCTGGGGATGATAAGTTGTGTTGAGATGCAATTGGGTGCCTTGTAGCTTGAACAGTTCTTGCAAAAAATTGCTAGTGAAAGTTGGGTTGCGATCAGAAACAATAGAATGCGGCATGCCATGAAGCTTGAAGACCTGATCCATGAAAATTTGAACCACTGTGGATGTTGTAAATGGGTTTTGAAGAGCACAGAAATGAGCATACTTGGAAAGGTGATCAAAAACCACCATGATGACTAATTTATTTCCCGATTTGGGTAAGCCTGTAATAAAATCCATAAAGATATCCCTCCAAATAGCAAGTGGAATCGGAAGTGGTTGTAGTGTGCCCAGAGATTTGACTATTTCTCCCTTGTTGCATTGACACACATCACATTCAGCGAAAAAATTATGAATGTCTTGTTTCATACCATCCCATAAAAAAGAACGTTTGACCCTGTCATAGGTTTTGCTAAACCCGGAGTGCCCAGTTGTGGGTGTAGCATGAAGCTCATAAAGTACCGTGGATTTATGTTTTGATTGTTTACTTAAATACAAATGACCTTTGTATCTAAGCTCATCATGGATCCAAGAGTACCCTGGGGAAGCTGAATCATTGAACTACAATTGTTGGATAAGATGCGAACTTTTGGGATCATGTAGCCATTCCTAGTGAATAGCTTGGAGCCAATCTGGTACAGTGAAGGAAAGAGAAAAAAGGGATCCGTCATCTTCATATTTTCAGGAAAGTGCATCTGCAACCACATTGTCTTTGTCTTTCTTGTAAATGATCTCATAATCATATCCAAAGAGCTTAGTCACCCATTTTTGTTGCTTCGGGGAGGTAATGCATTGTTCCAGAAAATACTTGAGGCTTTGATGGTATATCTTAATTTGGAAGCATTTCCCCAATAGATAAGGGCACCACAGATCAACAACATGCAGAATAGCCAACATTTCCTTTTCATAGATTGATTTGCCTAGATTTATTTCAGACAGTTGCTTGCTGGTAAAGGCCAAAGGTTGACCCTCTTGCATAAGGATAGCACCAATTCCTTTCCCTGAAGCATCACATTCCAAGACAAAGGTATTTTTGAAATCAGGAAGGGCCAGGACTGGAGTGGTGCACATGGCCATCTTCAAGGTTTGAAAATCTTGAGCAGTTGTTGGAGTCCAAGTGAAAGAGTTATTTTTTAGGAGTGTAGTGAGAGGTGCTACAATCTTTCCATAATTCTTAACAAACTTGCGATAATAACCGGTTAAGCCCAGAAATCCACTCAAGCTTTTGAGAGTCTTTGGGTGAGGTCAGTCTTGCATAGCTTCAATCTTTTTAGGATCCACCTTGATGTCGTCCTTGCCAACCAGATGACCCAAGTACTTGACTTCTGAGGTGCCAAAAGCACATTTAGACTGTTTCAAGAAAAGTTGGTGCTAAGAGAGTAGATGGAGAACTCGATCCACATGAGCAAGATGGTTTGTCCACGTTTTGCTATAGATGAGTTTATTGTCAAAGAAAACTAAGACAAAAATGACATAGAAAAGGATGGAAGACATGATTCATGAGGCTTTGGAAGGTGGAGGGGGCATTACACAAGCCAAAGGGCATGACCAAAAACTCATAGTGGCCCTCATTAGTTCTAAAGGTAGTCTTGGGAATGTATGCCTCTTTCATATGTATCTGGTGGTAGCCAGAATGAAGACCAAGTTTAGTAAAGAATTGGGCACCACTCAATTCATCCAAGAGGTCATCAATGACAGGTGTTATAACAAGATTTGCCTCACCATTGCAATTTTGCACAAAGGGCCCTTTTCCATTTCCCTATGCAGACTTATCATCCCTTTTTGATGATTCCAGAGCCAAAAATACATATTTTTCTACATATACGCACCCTATCTACTATACAGCAAGCGTATATGCTTGCTGCTCCACTATAGCCCACATACATTGGGATTTGTGCCAGAAAATACAAAATGAATTCGGGTTTCCATGTCATGGCAGAAGATCTCTAATCCTTGGCCTTCAATATACTGGAAACGTTCCGACTTGGCCCTTCAGTTTCATTTTGAAGGCTATAAATGGGCCAATTCTGAACTATGGAAAAGAGGAGAAACCATTCAGCTTTGAGAGCAAAGTTACTCTGGAGAAATTACTTCATATTGAGTCTGCATCCCTTTGTCCCTCAAGTATGAACATAGTGTTCAACCCCCAAGCTCTTCCCTTATTGTTGAGAGAACCTCATTGTCTCCCTTCTATGAGCTTTCCTTTGGTGGAGGATTGAAGTGGTGGAGACCCAGCTGAAATGAGCTTGGTTTCTTGGTTCCGAACTGTGACGACACGAAAGTATGTAATGTTTTTCACTTATGCTAATCATTATTAATAGAAATACTCCTTTCCCATCCAATTGGTATCGTACAAATATATGATTATTATCCATGAGCATGTGTTTTATGTTTATTCATGGATTATGTTGTCTAATGTGCTAACCCCTTTATATGATCACTATATCCTTTCTTTGCTTGTTTTTTGAAAACTTGTTGCAGACACAAAGCTTTGGGTCGAAGTGCTCAATGGTGGAACATCCTCAAATGTTGGATCGAGGTAGGCTTCTATCTCATCTTGTTCGCACATTGGTTTATATAACATATGTTGGAATTTAGTTGATTTCTCCAGTCATACGTGTTTGTTGTGGTTTACCCTGGCCATAGAGAGTTTTTCCCTCATAACAGAAATGGCGACCATATTGGGGAAGATTTTCTTTCTAAGGGTTTGAGGTGTTTTTTCTCCTTACATTGCTCTTTTTCATTCCTAGTTCTTGTCATATCACTGCTTGACAGATTCTATTCACTCTGAGTCTGAGTTTTCAGCCTTTTCTCCCTTGCCTAGCCTTGTTTTAAATACTGTATGCTCCCTATTGCCTTGACAGTTGTGTATACTCTTGTTGTCTCACTGCTAGATGCATATATACACTATGTTCTTCTAAACAGTCACATATAACACTTTTCCTTACCTGTTTACTTGGTTTGGTGGTTGTTGGGTGGGACTTGATGGTTGCTGAGTCTTCTTAGGTCTTTGTAGTGCTTATTAAGCATCTCTTGGTTGGCAAGAAACCTGTTTGGATTTGAATTTTTGGGCGGAGTCTTTCTCTTCTTTTCATTTTTGATTTGTCCTTGTACATTGGATTGTGTGCTTAGCTGTTTGGTATTCTACTTAGGTTATGTCTATTTATACACAATAGAATATATATATCAAGTTGCTTTTCAGTCCTTTCATTTTCTTTTTTAAGTAAATTGAAAATACAAAAAATAGGCATTTTGCATTGCTTGGTGTTTTTGTCTTTTGAACCTCTATCATTAGCTTAGTGCATTTTTAGTGAAAGATTGCATTTTACTTCTGAATTGCAGAATTGAAAAATCAAAATTGCATTGTTTTATAAGCATATCATTCATCGAAAAGTTCAAGTTAGAATTTGCATTATATCCATATTTACTTTTCTAATAGACTCATAACATCATGAGTTTCATCTCCATACCTTTTTGAGTAATCACGACCAATAAAATTTATGCTTTAAATTAAAATTGATTAGTCATAATTATATTTTTTAGGGTGCAAAAACTAGTCTAGGATTTAGTGCCTTGGAATAGGATTTTGTGAGTAAACTTCTCCAAGGCAATTAAATCAACATATGTGTCTGAGACAGGGAGGTGAGAAGTCCATTGTATAATTGGTAAGATCAGGAGGCTCGGCTCACACCGGAGTTAATCACGAGGTCGTGCAAAGTTGGTTGAAGGGATATCCCTCGGATACTCGCCTAGCCTCAGAGATATATATGTGGATTTATTTGTATTCGAGGATCTTTCTAGTGCCTATACCTCCGTGAGAAGCGGTGCTTTCAAGGTTTCGGGCTTTGCTACCCTTCCCATACGGTGATCCAAACTTATGATTCCTCATCTGTGCATCAGTTATACATTGGTTTATTAGTCTATTGACTTAGGTACCTAATATGTTACTTGTAGGGGTTATTCTGCTTGTACCCTAGGTCAGATAGGGATCAGACAACACACAACCTTTATGGAGGATTACCTCTCTAGGGGGATTTGACCGACTAGTTGTTAAGCCCACGAGGTCCCCTATAACTAATTATGTTACCTCCAAACATTAGTGGGAGTCTCAAGTCCCTCCTGAATGAGGCATACCTTCTTTAGTGAGGGAGGCCACTCAACCACTTTAGCCCGTTTGCATGCATATTAGCCATTTGAATTTTTGGTATGCTCTTTGACTAATAGTTGGTCTTAAGAGTCTGTATTGAGTTTCATTTTCATGGATAATGGAGTTCCTTTTACTCCCTCATTCTATGTGACCCACCCTATGATGTCTACAAAGTTCATGGGGGTAGATCCTTCCGTGTTTCACAATGGTATGCATAACTACAACACTCAGTCCGCACCTTGGGTCTCTAGTCATTTTTCTATTGATATGCTTCCACCCATGCAATCCTCTCCTTGGTCCACGTAAATGAATCCTAACATTGGATTTGGGGGCACCACGGCTCCAATGCCTACTTCTTCATTTGATATGAGTTGGGTTCCCATGGGAGGTTGGAGCCTTCCTTCTTATGGATCCAATGCTAGTTATTCTCCTCCGAGAGCTAGTGCTCAGATGGGTGCTTATTCCACTTATTACCCTCCACACATGTACCCTTCATCTGCCATGACAGTTCCTCCGGACATTTTCCCCATGACAGGTCCTCATGTCCCCCAGGTTACTTTAAATGGGGGGAAGTCAGTTTTACGATCCAGGCTACCCTCTTTATGGAACGCCTTCACAACGGGGAAACATATATCCTCACTCGAATAATTCCTATCATATCCATGTCTCTTCACAGACTTTAGTGATGATTTTTGTGCAAACCTCTTCAGACCATTTTGGCAGAGGATATTGCCCATCTAGGTCGGAATAGGGGGTAAATAAGGACTCTTCCTGGTCTTGAAGTTTTCAAAGTCAATATTTCCTTGAAACTTGGCATCAAATGCCGCAATCCACCACTAGCCCAGTCACTGTTAGTCATATTGGTGCTCCATCACCAACCTCTGTCAATCATGTTGGAGATGGGTTGGCATATTCTACAAATTATGTCGATAGCCCACACCCAACCCTTGCCAATTACGTTGGGGGAACCATTCTATTCACCCCAGATCATAGCAATGCCACATCTCCAACCTCTATTCATCATGTAGGAGATGACTCTCTCACCCCTGCCAGTCATTTCGAGAGCATTTCACCATCCATCATGAATGATATTAGGGGCATTGAGAAACCTAGACGTCCCAGGTGTAAACCTAGATTCTTTTGCAGAATTTGTGAAGGAAATCACCTTACTCGCTTATGCCCAACTACTATCAATATACCTGAAGCATGGACCTCTCCTAAGAGCCCTTCATATTTTGAGACATCTGTCATTTTTTCACACCCTATTCCCCCCCCAATAAACATGGTGCCACCCTCTCCTGACCTCGCCTCCGTTGTCAAGGACGATATAAACCCTATATTGGTTACCACGCACCCTATTCAACCTAAGTTTGAAGAGATTGACATCCCAGTACAATCTATGGATCATACCACTCTCTTTATAGAGAGTGATACATCTTCCAGTCATGTCATCAACATCCTTGATCCCCCCCCTCTGAACGAGAGATATTTATCCCCTCTCCGAGGGATCTCTTTCCAAGTCTCGAAGAGATTCCCTCCGATTGGGACAACCTTATGGGGTATCCCACCCCCCCACCTATGTCTTTCCCCGTAAGAGACATTATTTGGACCATCACGAAAACCATGTATTATGTTGGTGCTTTATCCTCTTCAACTCAGAGAGATTTGGGCTTTCCCAAGCTCATGTCAACCATTCATAAGATACTAACATTCCGCAGAAGGCCGGTTTGTGAAACTTGGCCTCCCCTGTTACATGTTGATTAGAACAACATCCACAAGTCTAATTTAATCTCTTTTCTAAATCGTCTAAAAACCGAAAAGATTGTCGAGTGATTTGTCCCTTTCACACTCATTAAATTGGACTTGAAAGGTTGCGAGTCTTATTTAAGCCCTTTTCTAACTCATTTTCAAAAACCAAAAATATTTTCGAGTGATTTGTCCCTTTCACACTCGTTAAATTGGACTCGAAAGGTCATGAGTCCTAGTTAAGCTCTTTTCCAACTCGTTTTCAAAAGGAGAAAATATTTCCGAGTGAACTTGTCTCTTTCACACTCATAAATCGGATTAGAAAGGACATCTATTTGGCATAGTTTTACTCACTTTTTTACACCAAGTAGACTAAAAGACATAAAAAAGGACATTTTTTGGCGTCAAGTTGTGATTGCATCTCATGCCCTTGCTTGCAGTATTGAGCCTTTAGTTGGTTCTCGCTTTGCGTTATAAGCCATTTGCCTAAGCAGTTTTGCATCCTTAACCAAGTAGAGCCTTGTTTATATCCTTCACAATTTGACACCCTATACCCAATAGGGAACATCACCCCGAGTGTCCATCTCCCACATGCATTTCCTTGCATTGAGCATAGGTATGTTACACTATTGGAACTAGTTTTGCTTACTTGTGACACTCGTTTCCTCCTCTGTATCATAGCATTCATTTGTTATGAAAAAAGAAAAAAAAGACAAGAGAGAAGGGAGAACTATATTATGTTGGCAGCAGTCGTGTTTCCTTTGAACAGAGAACAAAGTTATCGAGTCCATTTGTCACAGTAATTTTGGGTGTAGCATGGCTTTAGGAAGCTGATCTTGTTACAAAGTTTCTCTATCGATTGGTTACTCTTCCAGCCACTATAGATAATTTATATAGATGCTTCTTGCATATCATGGTTTCATCATTGAGTCTATGTTGGCTGGGTGTTTCGTATATCTCATGCTCTAGTTCAAAGGAAGTCTATCAACCTGTGTCGGCCACTCCTCAGAACTCTTGACTTTGCATGTCGGACATACCCTCAGTTTGTCTCATAATCACATGGTACTGTAGTTCTATCATGCACCCTAGCCCTACTTTCAACATTGGTAGGCAACCTTGAACCCAACAGTTGACATTTCATCATTGATTGTTGATTGGGTGGTTTCCCTTGTGTTTGACGAAAAGACATCTATTCACACTTTGGGATTCATGCAGTGTCTTGGAGACCATTAGCCTTATTGGTGGTTTCCTCGCCTTTGTCGACATTTTTCGTTATTGGCTGCTATTCAGAGGTTCTTTTTCATGTATCGCTTGCACTTGGAACACGGAAAGATGCACAAGGTCGTTAGTTTGTGAACATGTTCTTCATATGACTTCCACCAAATTATGAAGCTCCTTCTTTATTCCTTGTGCTAACTGATGAGAGATGCCTTAATTCTCTCCTTTCATCGGGTCTTTGTCCATCGACTTCATCTCATTTATTCGGGATATGGGACCTAGAGTTTTATGAGTACCTTGAGGCTTGCAGTAATTAGTGGCAGGCCCTCTCGCCATTGACAGATGGGAATACATCAATGTCAATTGATCAATGGATTCCTCAGGTGTTCAACACCGACTCCTTTATTCACACTTGTAGGAATGTGCTCGGTGCCTTGATACCTACTTTCATTATTGGTAGGTTCTCTCACGTTTGTTAACGGTATACCTCAATGATCAGTAATCAAATGATGTCTCAATGTGTTCAACCTCAACTCCTTTATTCACATGATGTAGACTTGCACCTTGGCGGATAATGTAGAAGACTTGATGACATCACTATGTGGCCGCAACCTTCTTGAGTTGTTGCTTCCCTTTCATTGGACCAATACCTATATGACTTCATATTATCATGGGAGATCCGATTGTACTCCATTGTATACAGATATCTTCAGATTGGTTTTGAGACTAGTTTTACTGAGCCTTGTTCGTGACTATGACATATTTTGGCATGTAACCACATTTATATTTGCCTAATCATGGCCATGGACATTTGTTTTGGTACCTTTTCACATGGATCTGCAGTGTATTCTATTGGAATCCATGTATGTAAAGTTAGTGCATAATGTAATGAGAGACTATTCTTTCTAGTTGGGTCCCCATCACTCCACTTTTGGGTTATTTATAATGTATTTCGGCCATCGCAGATACTCCTTTGATCTCACACATTAGGGGGCATCTGTTATAACAAGATTTTCCTCACCATTTCAATCATGCACAGAGGACCCTTTTCCATTTCCCTATGCAGACTTATCATCCCTTTTTGATGATTCTAGAGCCAAAAATACATGTTATTCTACATATACGTGCCCTATCTACTATACAGCAAGTGTATACACTTTCTTCTCCACTACAGCCCATGTACATTGAGATTTGTGCCAGAAAATACAAAATGAAGTCAGGTTTCCATGTCACGACAGAAGATCTTTGATCCTTGGCCTTCCATATACTGGAAACGTTATGAATCGGCCCTTCAGTTCCATTTTTAAGGCTATAAATGGGCCAATTCCGAACTATGGAAAAGAGGAGAAAGCATTCAACTTTGAGAGAAAAGTTACTCTAGATAAATTACTTCATATTGAGTCAGCATCCCTTTGTCCCTCAAGTCTGAACAAAGTGTTCAGCCCCCAAGCTCTTCCCTTATTGTTGAGAGAACCTCATTGCCTCCCTTCTATGAGCTTTCCTTTGGTGGAGGATTGAAGTAGTGGAGACCAAGCTGAAAGGAACTTGGTTTCTTGGTTCTGAACCATGTCGACCCAGAAGTCTGTAATGTTTTTCACTTCTGCTAATCATTATTAATAGAAATACTCCTTTCCCATCCAATTGGTATCGTACAAATATATGATTATTATCCATGGGAATGTTTGTTATGTTTATTCATGGATTATGTTGTCTAATGTGCTAACCCATTTATATTATCACTATATGCTTGCTTTGCTTGTTTGTTGAAAACTTGTCGCAGGCACAAAGCTTTGGTTTGAAGTGCTCAACGGTGGAACATCATCAAACGTTGGATCGAGGTAGGATTCTATCTCATCTTGTTCTCACATTGGTTTATATAGCATATGTTGGAATTGTGTTTATTTCTATAGTCATACCTGTCTGTTGTGGTTTAACCTGGCCATAGAGAGTTTTCCCCCCATAACAATAGGAATGGGAAATTTGTCTTTAATGGTAAGTTTTTTGAGGGCACGGAAGTCAGGACACATTTTCCAAGAACCTTATTTCTTCAGGACCATGACCTCATGAGAAGAGTAGGGGCTCATACTAGGGCGGATAATGCCTGTGTTAAGGAGGTCCTGGACCATTTTCTCAATTTCATTTTTTTGGAAAAAGGGGTGACGATATGAACAAATATTGGGAGGAAGGATTCCTGGTACAAGGGGAATGGAATGATTCTGAACACCACAGGAAGGAGGGAGTCCATGGGTAGTGGAAAAGACCACTTGATGTTTAGAAAGGATGGATTGGAGGTCTTGCAATGCTGAGGGTGTCTCTGTTGCTTGTATGGCGTGGAGTTTGGAAATAACACTAGAATTACCTTTTTTGAGCAGCTTTTCGATGCGATGGGAACTAATGATCTTAGTTAAATCAAAGGTGATTCCTTGGAACTTATATTGTTGGCCCTCCTTGTTGAATTTCATGGTTAATTCCTTAAAATCCATGAGAATGGGACCCAAAGTCCTTAGCCAGTCTGCACCCAACACAATGTCACAACATCCCATGTCGATAGAAAACATATGAGATTTCAAGTGGTAGTCACCAATTTGGAGACACACATTTTCACAACACCCTTCACATTTCATGGAGCCACCATTGGCAATCATGATTTGGAAATTGTTGAATGCATGGACGTAGTAATGAGTTTCTTGGGAAATACGGTGATGAATAAAATTATGGGTGCTTCCACTATCAACTAGAATGATTTCCTTCCTATACTTGATGTAACTGTTGGACAAATGAGAGGGGGAGGGGGTGAATCAGTTGTTATTGTGCTTAAACAATTATGCCCACTTCAAATATTTACAAAACACTCAATCACAATCACAATCGTATAGGAAAGTAAGAAGTAGAATATTTAGCGTCATTCACACCCATGAAATACACAGAAACAGATATTTCCTGAGGAAACCCATAAAGGGTAAAAACCTCTTCTTCTTTATATGATAAGTAGTCTTTACATTCTATACATTATCATACTTATGAGCACCAACTCATAATGAGGCTACAACCTCTGTTTTGCAAGTTGCTACTTGCTGAGAGCACCAACTCTTTGATTTCTCTAGCACCAACTAGAAGGAAGCACCAACTCCCTGTGTTCAAGAACCTACTTGAACCTCTAAGGACAACAGTCCTCCCTAGCACCTCCCAACCACCCTTATTATAAATCTTTGCTACTGAAACTTATTACAGTGATTAGAATGTTCATCAATGGCTTACCAATCTCATCACTATTTTGCTACACTGCCCTTCTCTGACTGCCTCAGTTTCTTCCTACACACCTCCTTGGGCTTTATGTTCTTCTTTCTTTTATGCTCTGTGCGTCATGTCCCTTAAATGCACCATTACTCTTCTATGCATTTCAGCTGCTGCACTCTGCCTCCTACTCCCCACTTGAATCACTCTCAAAAACATCTTTAGTTTCTTCTCTGTTCTACATTTTTATACTCTCTGTGCATCTTCTGCATCTTCTATTCACAATGCTTTTACATGCTCTCCTCGTGTCGAGTGCTCTGCCTAATCATCATTACAATTCTTTAGCTTCTCTGGTAGTTAAACCCATGTGTTCATCCTCACTGAGCATTATTCCGAGATTCCTTAGCCTCTCCAGTAGTTGAGAGTCTTCGTCTTCTTTGTCACAGTCAAGCTCATTCCCTCTGTTGCAGTTCCAGGCTCCAACGGTCTTCCATCTGTAAATAGTCTATATGAACAGCCTTTATTTCATTGCAAGATGCCTCGAGACCCTTCAGCTTCTTTGGTGATCACCCTAAAGTCTCTTTGAGTCCTTGGGCATAAACCATCAGTGATTTCTAGTAGTTACAGTGTGAAACTTGAAATGGAGCCTAGCTATGCTAGCTCCTTCCACTTACATGACCACCGACTACATCGGCATTTTGACATTCAGCTTTTTAGCATTCTTGTGATGAAGTGTCTCGACACTCCAAGTCATGATCCTCGAAATGGAGCTTGGTTTCACTAGCTCCTTCCTCCATCTTCCGTAGATGTGACCACTGGTTGTGACCACTGGCTATGACCACAGCCTTATTCAAAAATGTATTTTTCACTTTCGCATTTTGGGGATTCTGTGATGATTCGTCTCGACTCTCCATGTCACAAGCTTTGAAATAGAGCTTGGATTCTATAGCTCTTCTCTCCAACTCTCAACAATGTGACCATGAGATATGACCACTCTCCAATCAAACAAGCACTTCGCTCTCCAGATCAACGGTCCATGATCCGTGGTGATCGAACGACTATCCTCTACCCCGGGACTTCAGCTTTTAGTAATTTGGGGGAGTGATGAAGCTAAAACTCCTGAAGCAAAACTCCCAGAGTGAGGTCACTCTTGTGTCACTTGATGATGTGTCATGACCTAAGTGGTTGCCACATGTCACTCAAAATTGTGATTTCCAGTGGCCTGAAATGCCAAATCAACTTGACACTTGTCATTGTCTAATCGTGCCATGTGTCAACACTGATGTAGTCTTCCACCTATCCTTTCTAACTTGGTCTTCCACATTCACCTCCTGGATTTGACGACCTAGATTTTTCCTTGATCCAATGACCAGGATTATTTTGCGATTTCACATATCGCGAGTTCGAGAGGTTAGGGAACCCCATTCCTTTGAATTTCCAGTCATCAAAATGACAATCTTTCGTCACGTGTCCTATGGACCCAACGGTCCAGATCTTATCATGATTTTGAAACTTCACGGGCCTTCGTCGTGCCTGATCAATGGTCCAAATCAAACCTTGATCCAACGGCTAGGATTATTTCATGATTTCACATATCATGAGTTCGAGAGGTTAGGGAACCCCGTTCCTTTGACTTTCCAGTTAGCGAAATTCTAATCTTTCACCATGTGTCCTCTGACTTCAACGGCCAGGATCATTTCACAAATACACGAGCCTTCATTGTGCCTGATCAATGGTCCAGATTTCTCCTCAATCTGACAGCGAGGATTATTTCTCGATTTCGCATATCGCGAGTTAGAGAGGTTAGAGCACTCCTTATTTTGACTTTCTAGTCAGCGAAATGTTGACCTGTGACTACGTGTCCTACCTGAAGATGGATGGTCCTCCTGCTTTTGGGATTTTGTAAGCCTGCTTCTCCTAACACTTAAAGAACGTCCAGGTTCTTCTGGATCCAACGATGGTTGGACCCCTCGCTTGGATCTAATGCCCGAGCTCTGTCCTCCATCTTTGCGCTCCTCCTATCTGGATTTAGATCTAACGGTCATCAGGAATTTTGAATGGGATCCAACAATCATTGTTTCTCTTCATTGTTACACTTCTGATATTTCCATTCCATCATCGTTGTTGATCTTCCTTGCCTACCTGTTTGCCATCAAATGAATAAACACACTCTTGCACTCTGCATGCACCTCTGCACTATCTCTTCTGGTCTTCATAAGCTTACTCTACTGCGTCTTCCCAAAATACTTTTGGTGCCTGCCTGGCACATTATACCTGTACTCAAGCCATCATCATTGTTGTACTTGCCATCAATGACAAGCATATGCTGCCTGTAAAACATGCCAACAATCTCCCCCTTTGGCATTGATGGCAACAAAGACACCCAAACCTGTTCTTTTCTCCCCCTTTGACATCAATGTCAAAGAAAACAAGCTCCCCCTGATTTGTTGTAGTATTTTTCAGAGGTATCAGATATTCAATCAATACAAACTCCCCATAACAGGATGGACTCTCTTAGGTGTGAGACGGGATGACACCCAACTTCTGTTGGAGATATTCAAATGGTGTCTTGGCTAGGGGTTTAGTAAAGATGTCTGCAATTTGTTCTGTGGTTGGAATGTAATGGACCTGAACAATCTGATTGGTGACCTGCTCTCTCATAAAATGGTATTTTATGGGAATATGCTTGGTATTGGAGTGGAATACAGGATTCTTGGACACACTGATGACACCAGCGTTATCACAATGAATTGGGATCGATGCAGTGTATTTTAACTCCAAGTCTGCAAGTGTCTAAATCATCCATAATACCTGAGTGCAACAGGTAGCAACAACAATGTACTCTACCTCTGTAGTTGATAAAGAAATGGAACTTTGCTTTTTACTCAACCATGCTACTAGAGAATCTCCTAAGAAGAACGCACCTCCACTCATGCTTTTCCTTTCATCCATGCAATTAGCCCAATCAACATCTGAGTAGACTGATAATTGAAAATTATGATTCTTAGGATACCATAGGCCATAGTTCATTATTTATTTCAAATATCTGAATATCCTTTTGACATCTAGCAAATGACTCAGTTTAGGTGCAGATTGATATCTACCTACCATTCCAACAGCATGCATTATGTCTGGGCAAGATGCTGTGATGTACAACAAGTTTCCTATCATTGGCCTATAGGAACTTTGATCAACATCAGGTGAGTCATCATCCTTGCTTAATTTGCATCCAGTAACCATAGGTGTGCCCATAGGTTTAGAATCTTCCATTTGAAACCTTTTCAACATTTCTCTTA
>JZKD02S1806901.1:231374-241986 GCA_000966675.3 Picea glauca | reverse complement strand
GAATATTCTCTTTCAGTTGACACTTCAGTTTGACTAGTTGAGTTGAGTTTAGATGTTGCATTGGGATCATCACCATGCTAATTTGACCTTGCCTTGGTATCATCACCAAAGTGGCGCATTAGACTTGATTTCTTGAGTTAACTCCTCACTACTCTTTGTTCAATCAATTAACTGAAGACAAGTTGACTAGTGAACTCAACTAGGTGGTAGTTCACTCCCGTAACTGCTTGAGAGACTAGAATAGGTGGCACTTCACTCCCATAACTATTGGTCTGTGTTCAGATCACTCTAGACCACCACTATTCTTGTGTCCCTAAGATCGAGCCTTTGTAAATATGGTTTATGAAATGACTTGTAAATATGTGTTATAGGTTGGTGTGCCAAGTTTGTATAAGCCGATGGGCTTATGTGATTGTTAGGCTAGAGAGCCTAAGGGTTGGAGGCCAAGGGCCTGATTTTGTACCTGTATGTATGCAACACATTAATAAAATATAAACATCGCCGCGTGCAGACCGACCACGATGAATGAGTGATGGGCGACTGATCTTCCATAGAGTGGGCAAGGAATTAGGGGCTAGAAGGTGGGAAAAGGGGCTAAGTGTTGAGCCTAGGGGATAATCCTAGGGGCTTAAGCCTTGGGAATAATATTTTATTATTATTCCAAAGAGCATGTGCATTTTATGTTTTTTTATCCTAAGTCCTGGCAAGGGGAAAACGTGCAAAGGGGATGCATGATGATGGAACGCATGCAGTTCCAAGGGTGACAAGTGTCAACCCTGGTGCATGCGAATAAAAAGGCCAAGATGAGCCGTGAGAGGGGTTCCTCCTCCATTCGAACCTGGACTGTCCTAAGTGTGGAACCGTCTGAACTCTGCAAGAAGACCTTTGTGCATTTGGAAGTTGGAAAGAAAACCTGTGTGATTCCTGAGGAAGCCCGGTGTTGACTTCGGGAAGCCTGTGTTTGTTTCTGAGTATATCCTCTGTCTAAATAGTCTGAACCTGTGTTGACCCCTGCGTGGATTGTTTTTCACCCATCCCCGAGAACCAGAGCATGAGTCTATCCTGTGTTGCTAGATTGAGAAATAAGAAGTGACATGCCATTGTTGAACCTGTTGGAAAGCTTGTGTCTATTTTCCCCGTGGGTTGTTGTGGCCATGCAATGCTGGACTGCATGTGGCTTGTTGGCCAGTTGTGAAACACTCTCTCCCAGTGAGAGAGGTGATTGAGGTTGGAAGAATAGGTGGCTTGGCTTGTGGGCGACTCTCTCCAGGTGAGAGAGTGCGCAGAGGAAGGAGAGAACTCTTGGAAGGAATCCTGTAGCTGCCACAGAGCTCGAAGACTTCCGGTCCAATCTATTGTTGTAACCCAAGGCAAGGGAGGTTAGCAGCCGAAGGACTATCTAAGTGATAGATAAGGTGTATACTCTTGGGGTGAAACAGGCATGTGGGGAATGAGAGTCTGTGGGCAGTGAGCATGAGTGGTTCCTGGGAGAGAATTCCTTTCTTGTGACTGTGTGTTTTCCCTGTAACCTCAGCCTAGCCTAGGATACCCTGCCTTGGGGTGGAGCTTAGTCCCAACTCGGGGTGACCCACTGCTGAGCTGACAAGTAGTGTGGTCTAAGGCTGGGAGGTTCGTGGAAGGCCTGCACTTGGTTGGTGGCACTTCCACTGTATCAAAGATAAGTACTAGATGATTCTTTAATTATATTTTTGTATCTCTGTGTATTATAATTATCATGTATTCCACTGTGCATTTGGATTAATGTTATTGCCATGGATTGTTTATGTTAGTAATACATTTTTGTGCTTATTCTAAGTTTAAATATATTTCTTGCTTAAATGCATGTGGATTATATAATGCCTATATGTGTTATGTAAAAAGTGGTGCTACAATTTGGTATCAAAGCGATTAAGCCTTGGCACCGAAAAGTGGTGCTACAATTTGGTATCAGAGCCAAGGTTTCGACACTGAACCTAGATGGGCCTGTCAAATGGTCTTTGGACCAAGGGTGTGAGGAGAAATTGTGTCTGGAGGACCGATTTCCGACCCTGGAATGCTCCAGATGTGTCAAGGAGTTACTTGACGTGCTTACAAGCTCGGGAGGTATAGCGGTGTTGTGAAACCGCAGTCGGTGTGGTATATGGCCACAGGGAGAGAGGACTCCACACTAGAAGTGTTGGATCCTTAGGATCTATTCGGAAGGGAAGGTGAACCCTTATGATCGTCAGATCTGAAGAATGTGCACAGGGTTTAAAGACCCTTTGGAGTTGCACAAGAACATGGAAATTGAGATACGCGAAATCCTGAAATTCTTCAGGACCGTCCATCGGGGGAACCACGTGGCTATTGGACGGTGTTTCGGCACCCAAGAAACCAAAAAGGAAGACCCTTGTGTTAGCAAGTCACGAGTTAGCGAAACACGAATTCCCGAAACGATCTACATCGTAGATTGTAGGAGAGGACTTGACCGTCAGATCAAGTGGAAGAGTAAACCATAATTCGATATTTCAGCAAACGAAAGTTCGAAATGTGGGATGCATGAACTCCCGATGCCGGAAACCCCGAAACGCCAAAAAGATCTTCACTGTATATTTGATAAGGGACCTAACCATTGGATTTTTTACTTGGAATGGATGTGGGTGCATGGATGTGTACCATGTGCCAGAGAATTAAAAAGACAGGCGAAAGTGGTGGGACCCGAAGACGTCATCGATGGAGACGTGGATCCTCTGGAACATGCCATGCGCCATTGCGGTTAAGGGTGACTGTTGTGCTGTGGGCCCGGAGAATAAAGTAAATCAGAATTTTGGATTTTAGGGATTGTAGTGACAAGGAGCTGGAAGTCACTGCATAGTGAACTCCCGAGTACCAAAAACCTGAAGTCCCAAAACTCGAAGTCCCAAAGTCCCGAAGCCATCGAAGACTGAAGAACCGTAATAGGTTTTAAGGGCGATAGCTCTGTTGTGGGGCCGGAGAGCAAGGAAACCAAAATTTTGGATTTCGGGGATTGTAGTGACAAGAAGTTAGGAGTCACTGCATAGTGAACTCCCAAGTATCAAAAACTCAAAGTCTCGAAAATTGCAGAGCCTATAGAGCTCAGAAAACCTTATGAAGTCAAATGTTTCTCACTCACGTTGGTTTATGATTATTGTGATTTTATTAAAGGTTTAAGGCCCGACAAACTTTGGTTGACTGCACGTTGTGTGTGCAGAGTTCAACAAGTGTCAGGACAACCAAGATTAGACACCGAGTAAGGAAATGGAAGAGGTGCGAATTGCCTCCGAAACAGAAGATGAAAGAGAAGGAAAGGATGTCAACTTGGGAGTCGAAGGAACAAACTCTAATGGGCACAGAAAAGAGATAGATAAAGAAGGACGTATGATGAAACTCATTGAAAAATTGTAGAAAGATTCCCAGGCTCGCCGAGATGATAGCTGAAAGCTCATGAAAATCAGGGATCGACAGGGTGAATTCAACTTAAAAATGTTGACGAGCCTGGAAATAATAGAAAAGAAATTGGAAAAAGAGACTGACACAAGCAAATCAAGAAGTGTCAAAACCCCTAAGAGGAGAATAAGATCAAGGAGTGGTAGCAAACATCATGGTCGCTCCCAAAAGCATTTCAGTAGGGAGACATGTAGTAGTTCAAGCTCGTCTCCTACCAGAAAACACCGAAAATATAGAATGGATGAATTGAAAGGGGAGATGAACAAGATTAAACCTCCAATGTTTGATGGAGAACATAAGAAGGAGGAAGATGCCAAGACATGGTTGCTTGGCATGAGGAAATATTTCCAACTGCAGAACTATTCTGCTCATGCAAAAGGAAGAATTGCAATGTACCAGCTAAAAGGAAAAGCATCCATGTGGTGGGATTATTTTGTGCAAGTGCAACACATCAGAGAGAAAGATATCACTTGGAAGGAGTTTAAGAGGTATTTCGAGAAGAAATACCTGACCAAAAGATACTATGATAGAAAAATGAAGGAGTTCTTCGAACTCAAGTTGGGCAGCATGACCATTGATGAGTATGAATGAAGTTTCTTGGAACTACTGAAGTATGTTCCATTCATCAAAGACGAGGTTGTCAAAATTCAGAGGTATCTGAGTGGAACGCCACCTCCCATTGGTGACAAGATTCAATATGATGATCCTAAGACTATGGAAGAAACCATAAGAAGGGCGAAATGCTTGTATGAACATCAAAGAGAAAGGCCTATCCTTCGGAAGGCTTGGGATGACCAGAAGAGGTTTAAGAAGGAACAAAAGCAGAAGGGAAACAAGCCTCCCTTTTTCAGGAACAGTCCTTGGGGACAGTCATCTTTTAGAGATCCCAGGAAAGTTGAAGGGAGTGAGTAGATGCCAAGAACACCATCTATGGAGTGTTAGGGCTGTAAAGGGAACCATAGGTACAAAGACTGCCCCCATAGAAAAGATAAAACGAGAATTGTCCATACTATTCAGCAAGCTAAAATAGTGGAGGATATGGGCAGCAGAATGCCAAGGATCTACGCAGCCCTGGACAACAAGCAAGCAGAATTTCAATCGCACATGATTGAAGTGGAAGGTATGATTAACAACCGACCACTCATTATTTTAATTGATTTAGGAGCTAGCCATAGTTATGTAGATCCTAGGGTGGTGGAAAGTTTGTGTTTATCAAGAAGTAAACATGAAAATTCTTGGCTAGTGTAGTTAGCCACAGGAACCAAAAGGAAGGTCATTGAATTGGTTAAGTCATGTTCAATGGACATGGGTGGATTGAGCATTAAAGCTGAATTAAATATTCTGCCTTTAGGGTCTTATGACTGCTTAATTGGGATGGACTGGTTGGACCAGCACCATGCCCTCCTGGACTGTCGTAACAAGAGGTTTACATGTCTGGACGAAGAGGGAAATTGGAAAACATTCCAAGGAATTCCCAGAGTTGTGGCTGTCAGATAAATATCAGCCATGCAGCTGAAGAAGTGCTACAAGAAGGGCTGTCAAATATTTGCAACTTGTGTGGAAGAAGCATCTAGAGATGTAGTCTCAAGAATTGGAGACCATGAGGTACTCACAGAGTTCAAGGATGTGTTCCAAGAAGTACCTAGACTACCTCTGAAGAGAGACATTGATTTCTCTATAAATTTGATGCCTGGAGCAGCTCCAGTTTCGAAAGCTCCTTATAGAATGAGTATGCTAGAGCTGAAAGAGTTGCAATTGCATCTTGAAGAGATTTTGAAGAAGGGGTACATTCACCCAGGCATGTCACCTTGGGGTGCCCCGGTCATATTCGTGAAGAAGAAAGATGGAACCTTGAGGCTATGCATTGATTTCAGACTGTTGAACAAAGTAACTGTCAAGAATAAGTATCCTCTACCAAGGATCAATGATCTTTTCGATTAGTTGAAAGGTGCGAAAATATTGTCAAAGATAGATCTCAGACCCGGATATCACCAGGTAAGAATAAAGGATGAGGACATCAACAAGATCACATTTAGAACAAGGTACAATCATTACGAGTTCACAGTGGTGCTGTTTGGACTGTCAAAAGCGCCTACTGTTTTCATGTGCTTAAGGAATGGTGTATTCAGGGACTATTTGGACAAGTTTGTCATAGTCTTCCTGGATGAAATCTTGGTGTATTCCAAGTCAGAGGAAGAGCATGAGCAACACCTGAGAATGGTGCTATAAGTGTTGAGAGAACACCAGATGTACGCCAAGCTGAGCAAGTGCTCATTTTATCAAAGGCAAATCCATTACTTGGGGCACAATATATAGGGATCGGTGTGGATCCTGAAAAGGTTGAGGCCATTTGAGAATGGTCAGTGCCAAGGAATGTGGCTGAGGTTAGATATTTTATGGGTCTGGCGAGGTACTACAGAAGATTTATAGCTGGATTCTCAAAGATAGCTCACCCTATCACTTCCTTGCAAAGGAAGGAGAAGAAGTTTCATTGGACTGAAGAGTGTGAGAGCAGTTTCCAACGATTGAAGCAGTTGTTAACCAGCGCTCCAATCCTGAGAATTTCAAATCCAAATATGGATTTTGTGGTGTGCACAGATGCGTGTAAGGAGAGGTTGGGAGGAGTTCTCAGCCAAGAGGGATTTGTAATTTGTTATGAGTCTCGAAAGCTGAAAGAGAATGAAAGTAATTATGCCACTCATGATTTAGAGCTGGCAGCAATCGTCCACGCATTGAGGAAATGGAGACATTACCTCATGGTAAGGAGATTCGAATTGAGAACAGACCATAATGGTCTGAATTATTTATTTGATCAGCTGACTTTAAACGCTAGGAAAACTAGATGGCTAGAGTTTCTGTGCGAATATGACTTTGATATCAAGCATATCAAAGGGAAATAAAATAAGGTGGTTGATGCACTCAGCAGAAAAGTGCATGAATTACATGCTACAAACATTATCATGTACAGGACTGAGATTAAGGATAGAATTTTGGAAGCTGCAAATACCGATTTGCAGTATAGAGGTCTGGTAGCAAAGCTACAACAACGTGAGAGACCATAGACCCAGGGAAGTTACACCTTGGGAACTGATGGCTTACTTCTGTATAAAAATAGAGTGTATGTACCCAATGTCCAAGAATTGAAGATGGCAATTCTAAAAGAAATGAATAACGTGGCTTGTGCTGGACATCCTAGATATCAAAAGACTATGGCAGCAGTCAAAGGACATTATTTTTGGCCGGTTTTGAAGAAAAAAATCACTGAATACATCGCCAGATGTATGGAGTGCTAGAAAGTTAAGGATGAGCATAGGCACCCAACATGGTTGCTGCAACCTTTACCCATTTCTGAGTGGAAATGGGAAGTGGTGACAATGGATTTTATCACAGGATTGCCCAGGACGAGCAAGCAGCATGATTCGATCATGGTGGTGGTGGAAAAGCTTACAAAAGATGCCCATTTTATTCCACTGAAAACCACTCAGAAGGTAGCAGATGTTGCTGATATCTTCTTAAAAGAAGTGGCACGCTTGCATGGAATTCCTAAGACAATTGTGTCTAATAGGGACCTGAAATTCACCTCAAATTTCTAGAAAGGACTATTTAAGGGATTCGAAACGAATCTGGACTTTAGTACAATGTATCATCTTGAGTCTGATGGTCAGATAGAGAGGGTGAACAGAGTAATACAAGACATATTGAGAATGTATGTGATGGATAAACCATCAAGGTGGGAAGACTACCTACATTTGGTAGAATTCGCCTACAATAATGGGTATCATGCATCATTGAAGATGAACCCATTCGAAGCACTTTATGGAAGAAAGTGCAACACTCCAGTGAGCTAGGATAATCCAGCTGACAGAGCAGTCGTTGGGCCTGAGATGCTCAAAGAGATGGAAGACCAAATGATAAGAATTAAACAGAATTTGAAAGTTGCCCAGGACAGGCAGAAAAGTTATGTTGATAAGAACAAAACCCACAGAGAATACAAAGTGGGTGATCATGTTTTCCTGAAAGTAAAAGCTAACAGGGGTTCCTTGAAGCTGGGAAGTTGCGCCAAGTTGGCAGCAAGATTTTGTGGGCCATTTTAGATCCTGGAAAGGATTGGGCCAGTTGCATACATGCTTGCATTACCTGCATCTATGACTGTACATAATGTATTTCATGTTTTACTACTTAAGAAATATATACCTGATGCTAATCATGTTATCGATTGAAATGTGATTCAAGTGGAACCAGAAGGTGTCCTGCAAGTGCATCCTATGCGCATATTGGACAAGAAAAGCAAACAGCTACGGAATCGAGCTATAGAGCTTGTAAAGGTCCAGTGGACCTGGTACGGTCCTGAGGACGTGACATGGGACCATGAAGAGGTTATGCAAGAAGAATACTCGCATCTTTTTGAAAATTTTGAAAAGCTTGCAGAGACAGTGTAAGGTTGCACTGAGGACAGTGCAGAAATAAGGGAGGAGGATTGTAGTGTCCCCAAGATCCAACCTTTGTAAATCTGGTTTATGAAATGAATTGTAAGTATGTGTTATAAGCTGGTGAGCCAAGTTTGTATAAGTCGATGGGCTTATGTGATTGTTAGGCCAGAGAGCCTAAGGGTTGGAGGCCAAGGGTCTGATTTTGTACCTGTATGTATGCAACACATTAATAAAATATAAATACCACCGCGTGCAGACCGACCACGATGAATGAGTGATGGGGGACTGAGCTTCCACAGAGTGGGAAAGGAATTAGGGGCTGGAAGGTGGGAAAAGGGGCTAAGTGTTGAGCCTAGGGGCTTAAGCCTTGGGAATAATATTTTATTATTATTCCAAAAAACACGTGAGTTTTATGTTTTTTTTATTCTAAGTCTTGTCAAGGGGAAAACGTGCAAAGGGGATGCATGTTGATGGAATGCATGTAGTTCCAAGGGTGACAAGTGTCAACCCTAGTGCATGCGAATAAAATGACCAAGATGATCCATGAGAGGGGTTCCTCCTCCATTCGACCCTGGACTGTCCTAAGCGTGAAACCGTCTGAACTCTGCAGGAAGACCTTTGTGCATTCGAAAGTCGAAAAGAAAACCTGTGTGATTCTTGAGGAAGCCCGGTGTTGACTTCGGGAAGCCTGTGTTTGTTTCTGAGTATATCATCTATCTGAACAGTCTGAACCTGTGTTGACCCCTGCATGGATTGTTTGTCATGCATCTCGGAGAACCAGAGCGTGAGTCTATCCTATGTTTCTGGATTGAGAAATAAGAAGTGACCTGCCATTGTTGAAATTGTTGGAAAGCCCGTGTCTATTTTCCTCGTGGGTTGTTGTGGCCATGCAGTGCTAGACTATGTGTGGCTTGTTGGCCAGTTGTGCAACACTCTCTCCCAGTGAGAGAGGTGATTGAGGTTGGAAGAACAGGTGGCTTGGCCTATGGGCGACTCTCTCCAGGTGAGAGAGTGCACAGAGGAAGGAGAGAACTCCTAGAAGGAACCCTGTAGCTGCCACAGAGCTCGGAGACTTTCGGTCCGGTCTGTTTCTGTAACCCAAGGCAAGGGAGGTTAGTAGTCGAAGGACTATCTAGGTAACAAAGAAGGTGAATACTCCTGGGGTGGAACAGGCATGTGGGGAAGGAGAGTCTGTGGGCAGTGAGCATGAGTGGTTCCTAGGAGAGAATTCCTTCTTTGTGACTGTGTGTTTTCCCTGTAACCTCAGTCTAGCCTAAGATTCCTTGCCTTGGGGTGGAGCTTAGTCCTAGCTCGGGGGTGACCCACTGTTGAGCTGACGAGCAGTGTGGTCTAAGGCTGGGAGGTTCGTGGAAGGCCTGCACTTGGTTGGTGGCACTGCCACTGTATCAAAGATAAGTACCAGATGATTCTTTAATTATGTTTTTGTATCTCTGTGTATTATAATTATCATGTATTCTACTGTGCATTTGGATTAATGTTATTGCCATGGATTATTTATGTTAGTAATAAATTTTCATGCTTATTATGAGTTTAAATATATTTCTTGCTTAAATGCATGTGGATTATATAATGCTTATATGTGTTATGTAAAAAGTGGTGCTACAATTTGGTATCAGAGAAATTAAGCCTTGGCACCGAAAAGTGGTGCTACAACTATGGTGCATTGGTTCACCTCAAGTTGAACTCATTGAGCTATACAAAGTATATCATGTGTAAATTATTCATTATTCATAACAATTAATGAGAATTATTTCATTCTTTCTTTCCTTATTCTTCTTTCTCCAATTCTCTCTGCAAATGTGCATATTATTGTTTAGCTAGATCTATTCTATGTAGGTTCAGCACATTTACACAATGGTCCTTCAACTCTTCAACTATATGGGCACATTATACAGGGTATTTCTTTTCTATCAAAATCGTTCAAGACTTGCACTTGGCCTCATCTACATTCACTCAAGGAGTTTTGAACCCAGGTCTCCCTGTTAATACAGATCCAATCATCTCGCTGCTTATTTCTATACCACACACTGGAAAGAGACAAAAAAAAATGGTAAACTTTAATAATTGTTACCAAACCGCTTTGAATTGTAAGTTGTAGTCTATAATATTATTTGTAGTCTGTGGCAATTTTTGAGAATACAAGACTACACCTGGAGTGCAAGACAAGAAAAAAGAAAATGTGAGGGCAGATTTCATAGAGCAGACAGACCAATAAGAGTCCAGGGTAATTTTTTAAAAAATTTTGACTATTGGTTAACCACTGTCTGCAATGTTTTTAAAAGATTGGAGTGATGGGCATGCTATAAACAAAAAGGAATTTTATTGAAGAAAACCAGACAATACTCGGAGTTTATTTCTCTACATGTATAATAATGAAATTAACGCAAAAAGAAATACGAAATGTGGTTTAATTCCATGACATAAATGTGCTTCTTGAGTGCCACCTTACTTTCTATACAAATGAAGGGGACAAAGTTTACAATTATCATATATATATAGATATAGATATAGATATAGATATAGATATAGATATAGATATAGATATGGTAGTTTTGAAATCAAGTGCAGATTCACTTAAAATCAAAATTTTGAAAAATAGAAGATCAACAGCCTAAAGAAGAAAAGAAATCTCAAAGTTTCAGTGTTTTCATAATCAACTTATTTAAAAAAAATAAAATTCTATACACAAACCTCAAATACCTCACATAGTTTTT
>JZKD02S1806901.1:198338-223367 GCA_000966675.3 Picea glauca | reverse complement strand
TTCTCTTGAGATCATCTGATTTTTTATTGCAGTGGATGATTTCTCTCATACTCCGCCCACTTGAAGAAAATGTATTCGCATGTGTTTGCATAGGGAAACCTATGTTGATCCATCGGTGTGAAGAAGACTTCCTTTATCTCCACTGCTTGTTCTCTATACCCGATGAGCTTGACACTTAAGCGTTGTAGAACTACGAGGGATTTGATTGGGTGTTCCATGAAATTCTTTACTTGACCTGGAGTCATACTTGAAATATGTGATATCTCTGCCTCCCATGTCGAGTCTTTCTCTGCATGACGTTTGACCATGTCATGCAAATCGAAATTTTTTTCTGGTGGGACGAATTCTGGTAGGTCAATGTTTTCCATCTCCCGATCGATCTTCTCCTAAATTTTCTCACACTCTCTCCACCTTTCCTGTATCTTCCACTAAGGTTCCTGGACCATGCTCATCCAATATTCAACTACCTTCCTGATTCGAGAGATGCTGCTATCCATCAGTACTCGGATGTCATGTTCTTCTGAGTCTCAACCCTTCTGTACCACACTGATATAGTCAATCATCTATAAGGCCTGATGTGCCTTTTCATACCATCTATGCATGTATTTACAAGTTTACAGCCCCATGAGAGTATCCTCTTGAAAATCGTCTATGCATGTGGTGGAGAGATTTCTTTCGTTTGTGAATTGTGCATATCTTTCTCTGAACTCACTCCTCAGGAATACTACTACATGTGTCGAATCCTGATAATAATTCACTAGATGGCGGAGATGATCCAGCTCCTTCTTTGCGGCTGCTAATTCCTTTTCATCCCTTTTTGCTCTGTCCAATGTTGCATTAGTGATAGCCATTCCCACCCTGATCAATGCAGTTGTCTTAGCATTTTATGTGTTGAGAAGCGTTTCTTTTGTGGTGATTAGGATTGTGCTATCAAGCGTGGGCCTCCTTTTCTTGGTTGTCCTTCTCAGCACAACTTTCCTCTTTCTATCATAAGAGATTGCTTGCATGTCGATGACCTCATCTACCAGCTCCAAAATCTGTTGATCTACCCAGGTCAGAGTTTTTCCTAGGCTCCATGTCATATATATGTGTTCTATGACCGATTCTTGTAGATCTTTAGTAGGGGGAACTTCTGTATGTCTTGGTGACTCGACCTCCTGCTGGGGTTTGTCGGCTGATAGAGTCTTGGCTTTAGATGGGGAGAGGGGAAAAGGATCAACATTTACTGGAGGATTGACTATTGATATGCCAATTTTGGATCATTGTGTTTCTTCTTCCTATTCACCAGAGCCCAACTCCTCCTTGGAGTTGTCCATCTTAGGCTGAATTACCAATTGGTCAAGAAATTCAGTGTCCAACATGCTTCCGACTTTGTCGTCGCCTTCTTGGGGAATTGAGGTCATAGATTCAAGAGTTAGAGAAGATGTTTCCCTTGGTTCTCCCTCCTCCGTGATTCGTACTAGGGTTATGAGTGAAAGCTCTGATATTTCCTCATCATCGTATATGGTAATTAGGTCTATGAGGACATTGGACATATATGTCCCAGTTGATGTTCTCTTTTCCCCCAGCTGCATTGTAGCAACAACCGATGACCTTGTCTGTTGTGTCATAATTCTTGGGTTTTCTGGATGAGTGGTCTCCTCTAGTGGAATTGTCTCTAAGCCATTTATCTCTTCTCTGAGATTGATTGTGTTGACAGGGATGACCCTTAAGGGTTCTGTCAAAGGGTCAAGAGGGGGGTCATTTTCAAACCTTTGTATGACTCTTTGGGCTTCTTCTAGCAACAAAATCCCTCTCCTCTGTGCCTCTGTGGCTTCTACTACTATGTTGTCTTCCCTGACCCTGAGGGATTCTTGAGTTTTCTGTTCTATCATTTCCACCTACTCATCCATTGCCATCTCTTTAAATCTCATCATATTGGGATTAGCCTTTCTCTAGAGCATCTCCTCTCGGTCTTGAGCACCCTCTGTAAATATTTTTTCTTCAAACTTATCGTGGGCATAATGCCAACAACAAGATACCTGTGATGCATGATGGGGTACTAGGCCGTTTGGGTCATGTTTGAAAAATCGGCCTGTGGGGAATCTATACTCCAACTGGCTCAAACCCTCTTGTTTTTCATGTGAAGTATCTTTCACGATGTAAAACCCTACATGAAATCCATAGGGTATGAATGCTCTATTTTTGTCTTTTACCAGAGTGGCATTATAGCCTTGCAGAATGGTTTGATAACAGATTTATCCCACAATGAGATGGTCTGGGACATGAGTGGAGAGTAAATGTGGAACGCCCGTGGACCCAAACACTTTGATGTAGGTGGTGGATTCTTTCAGGTATCAGTGGCCTACTTTTGAAATCATTTTCTTAGCTATTGTCGTAAGCCTTGGGAATTCTTTCTTAAAAAGAATGAAATAGACTCGAGCTATGAATTCATCACAAATGAGGGCGTAAGATCTCTTGTACCCGTTCTCCCACATAATGTTGAAATAGACATGCACAGGTAGCTCAACAAGATGCCATCTCAGATTCATGCCTGCAAAGACGTTCCTTATGCATATCACGTCCAATAAGTATGACGCCATGTGGAAAGTTGGTGTTTCTCCATCCTTTGGCCTCTGGGATTGCAATATGTTGGTGCTCAGTTGTTTCGAAATGATCGCTCCCTAGTTGAAGCTGCTATCGGAGATTTCCACAGTGTATGCCAGGGGAATCCCAGCTTCCAAAAATTTGGTGCAATCCCTTTCCCCATATAATCGACATATCAAAGCCATTAGATAAATATATGGCTCTCTAAGATTGGTCGTACCATACCATCCGTTGCTCATGTTTGTAAAAATTATTATCCTCTTTCCACCATGAGGCCATCAACTTGCTGGTGTCATGGAACTCATAGAATTTTACCACAAAATTGGTATTTAACCTTTCCTCCAGGTCTCTGAGTTTCTAGTATTTATGGACCTCTATTGGGAGAAAATCCCCAACACATCCTCCATTGTAATCATTTACCACACATTTTTTCACATCCGTGTGGTCGATTATCCACCCCAGAGTTTCAATGCAAGGAAAGACCGGGGTTTGATAGGCTACCATGTGTAGGCAAGATCACCAAATGTTCGGGAATACTTGGTTATCGATCATTCTAACATCTCGTTCAGTGTGTGGTATAAACTCTGGGTAATATTCTCGACTGATTATTTTAAACAAATATCTCCACTTTGGGAGCACCACTCTCGATCCAGTACTTGCCTCTATGTCGTCAAATGCAGGAGGGTGGGAAATCTCATTTTTGGTAGACGTTCAGATGACTGGATCCAGTTTAGTGGAAAAATCAAGTTGTCTAGCAACGCCAGGAGAAGTTCCTTCATTGACCTTCGCTTCTTTCAGTTTTGGTGCTCTCAGCGAGCACCTGGTCGTTGGCTTCCTTGAAGGCATTTTCTTGCACAAAGAACAAAATGAGATATTGACTTGTAGAAATGATACTGAAAAATAAACAATTGCGACTGCCGAAATGATATAGACAGTTCACCTCTCCTTCGCACAAGCTTAACCTGGTTTAGAATTCTGAAAATCGATGATGAGATCTTGAAATTATTTCTCACTCCTTCGACTGCTTCGGCAATGGAAGACTTCGGTACTAAATGCTACATTCAAATTTGTCTTTATAATTTAAACATGGAGCATACTTACCTTGTCACGTCAGTTCTTGAATTTAGGATGTAAATGCAGTCTGCACAATCCATCACCAAGATCCGAATCATGCTCGGGATTAAATGCAATCGTAGGCTCGTGGTGCAGGAGCAGGGTACTACGTAGTTCATTGGCAGTTTCAAACTCCTATTATTTGGTCGGCGCGTGGGTTATTAATGTGTGTTAATAAACGCATTGATTGGCCTATTAAATCGAAAAATTCGATCTTATTTTTCACTGAATATGTCCCATCCGACCATCGATGTCCTATCAGTCCACCGGTTAAACAAGTGGATCGACGTCGGCGATTTATGTAGACAATGTTCATTAATACCTCTTTTAGTGAAAGCTTCAATTCCGAACCGGACTGCCATACAGTTATGACATGGAAATTCTGATCTGGAAGGGTGATCATTACACATGGCGTTTTATTTTGGCTCCTTCGTTAAAAGTTTCTTTGGAATCACGAATTTTCTTTAGACACGGCTCTAGGAACCTTAGCCTATGCTACCGATGCCAATGACATGTCGAGGATCGATGATCAACAAGTATCTATGTTTATTACTTTGTGATTTCATCCCTCGAAGTTCACAGATGCTGAAAATATATTACTGACCAACGCTCGACGTTGTGTCGAAGTAAAAATTGTCACAGTTTAAGGTTTTCTTCAGATATCACTGACCCTGAATGTATCAGTGATCGACAATCGAAGGTTCTTTAGGTGTGTCGATGTTAAAATATTCCTTTTCGTACTTTCCCGATTCCAAAGATACATCAAAGATCGATGATCGATGCTTGTCATTGTCGTATGTTCGATTTTACTACACAGATCATGCCGATGCTGATAATAGGTGCACGTCTCAAATTTTTAGCTGTGTAGACTTAGTTAAAAAAAACCAAGTCTACTTTTTAGAAGAGAAGTCAGACTATTCAACAAATCCAAACCAATCCGAATTTGATCGATGATAAAATAAAGGAACAAAAAACTTATTGATTCCCACACAACTAACTCAATTCAGAAAGATAGAAACAAAAAATAAAGTGGTACCCAAAAGAAAAAAATTTACAAAAATTTTATTTTGTGTTGAGTGCTCAACAAATGGAGATTCTCTGGGTGAAAACATAATCTCTACTCCTTCCTTCGGGCTTAGCTTGTGCAGAGGCTGGTTGAGAAACAATCTGGCTTTTCTTTCAATGGAGTATTTCCTATCAATACGTACACAACTTCCTAGGTTCGTGAATCCGGATCCGCCTATGGGGTTCATCCCTTTTTCCATCTTCATTCCTCTTGACCATGACCCACAAGAGCCGAGTAAGGAATCCACTAGCTTGAGGCCATTTTTAGTTATTATTATTCCCTCTCTATGGTGTTGCTCCACTACCAACGAGCGTCCATAGCCTCGACAGAGGCACCCCAACATCACAGACCTTGATCCACTGCCAACGAGTGTCCATAGCCCGATAGAGTTATCTGCATACCCTCTCAGACTTTGCACTCATTTTAATATAGTTCATTTTCTTCTGGTAGAAATTCCACGAGTGAGTTGGAGAGGAGGACGTATGTTATTTGCAAGGTGAACTGTTAAGGTGAAACCCTTCCTAGCTCTGTCTAGAGGTACATGTGATCCTTTCCAACTAGCCATATTTACCTTTGGGATTTACCGGACCACCAATCAAATATTTCATCATTTACCAAGGTAGTATGCTTTGCAAAGACAAGATATAGATCTCCTTTGAAAATTTGTATTTTCCCAACACCTCTTATGTTGCACGTAAGTGTAAGTTAGGAGCAGAGTCTGCTTCACCATATTTATTAAAGTCAAGCATTGCTTTACAGAACGCAACTTAATTACAAGAAAATACCAAGAAAAAGAAAAAAAACAAAAACAAAAATAAAGAGGAGTTTGCAATCGGCCTACCCTAAACCTACACACTTATCCTGATCGAAATATATGCTAAAATAAAACATAAAAATATTTTGTTTTTTTTTTGTTTTTTTTAAGAGAAGTATTGTTTTAAGGCTTGGCCATTCACCGAGAGGGTGTCGGGTTCCCCCCTCATATTTTTCAACTGGTATGTGCTTTCCCCAATTTTCTCGGATACCTAGAAAGGTCCGAGCCAGATATTTTGAAATTTCAAGTGTTTTCCTTTAGACTCATTTTCTTTATCCCATTTCAAAACTAGGTACCCTACTTCAAAACTTTTTTATTTGGCCTTATTTTTTTCAAACCATATTTTAACTTTCTGTTGATGAGCGGTGAACTTAGCTTTAAATTTTTCTCTTTCTTTGTCTAGCATGAGAAGGGTATCAATCCTTTGTTGTAGAGTGGATGAGGGTCGACCTCTTGATTTCTTGGCGAGCTGTAAAGATGGAAGATACAATCCGTTTGGTAGAATGGCTTCTTGCCCATATACCAAAAAGTACAAAGAGTTTCCTATGGCTTCTTTAGGTGTTACTCTATAGGCCCATAGGGCGTTATGAAGAGAATTATGTCAATTCCTATGATTTTCAACAATCGTCTTTTTTAATATTCTTACCAGGTTTTTGTTAGTTGAATCTGCTACCCCATTCCCTCGCGGATAATAGTTTGCAGAGTATCTTATTATGATACCTTGTTAAGAGAAAATTTGGTCAAGTGTATGGAAGAAAAGTAGACAACATTTTAAAAAACGAGGATGGAGGGTAGTCCAAACCTCGTTATCAGCTGTTGTTCTAGAAATTGTATTACTTCCTTTTCATTAATGTGCATGAGAGGGATAGCCTCCGTCCATCTTGTAAAATAGTTTGTAGCAGTCAAGATATATTTATGTTGTTTCAAAGAATTGGGAGTAATTTCTCCTATGACGTCTATTCCCCACTGCTTGAATGGTCTGGATATAGTCACCGGTTGGAGTGGAATGATTTCTCTCTTTTCCCTAATGGTGCTCATTTGACAAGTTTTACATTTTCGGGCATATGCGTGAGCCTCCCTGAATAGAATGGGCCAATAATAGCCATCCCTTAGTATTTTATGAGTCGTGGTTTCTCCTGCAAAATTCCCACCTGTTGGGCCGTCGTGGAGTTCTTTCAACACCTTTTCTGCATCGTCCTCTTTAAGACATCTAAGAAGTACTCAATCATAGTTTGCATGGAAAAGCACAAAATTTAGGGTTTAGATTTTTGGGACAATTCTCGTGATGCAGGAGATAAAACAGGTTTCCATACTAGGATTCTCGCCCAGGAGGTACGTATAGGGATTTGTTGCACCATAATGATAGCTCATTTTCCTAGCCAAGGTCTTCTGTGTTAATTAGATCTTGGGCCTCAGCAGCTAGTTTACAAAATCCTTGTCCTTTGACTATTTTGGTAGGTTTTATGTCTAGATCAAATTCCTGAATGACTGCCATCCAATTTCCCCTCCTTTCTCCCATTTCCTATTGGGTGAATAAATATTTGACTGTGGGGTGAGGGACTATCACTTTGGTGTGATTCTTCAGGATATAAGCTCTGAAATGCTTGACTTCTTTATATACTGTGTAAGCCTGTTTGTCCTAAGAAGGGTAGTTTAGTTCAGCTCCTTGGAGATTGGTGCTCATAAAGGATATTTGTGCCTCATTGTTTTCATCATCCTTTTGGGTAAGTATTGCAGCCAAGGATTGGTCAGAAGCAAAGGTATAAAGGAAAAAATCCTTGCTAAAGTCAAGGCTTCGCAACACTGGTGCTTGGGATACTGCATTCTTGATGTTATTAAAATCTCCTCTCCTTTCTTCATCCCATTTAAACTTTGCATCCCTGCGAATCATTTTTTGTAAAGGTTTAACAGTTTCAATGAAGTCAGGAGTAAACTTTCTCACAAAATTGATCTTCCCAAAAAAAGATTGCATGGCCCTTTTATTGTGAGGCAAAGGAAGTTGAGCTATTTCTTTTATCCGCTCAGGGTCGATGCTTATTCCTCCTTGAGATATGATGTGACCTAATAATTTTCCTTCCTCTACACCAAAGATKGTTTTCTTGGGGTTCAAAGATATTCCATATTTCCTACACCTTTCAAAAATCTGAGTCAAATGCCGAATGTGGTCTTCCTTGTTTTTTGAGTATACTGTTACATCATCTAAATAGACTACCACACACTTGTTAGTCAATCCCTGAAAAGCTACGTCCATGGCCCTTTGGAAGGTTTATCCTACGTTAATAAATTGGAAGGGCATTTGTTTATAAGAAAAGGTTCCCCACTTGGTTCAGAATGTAGTTTTTAATCGATCATCTTCTGAAACCAGGACCTGGTTATACCACGAGAAACTGTCTAGGAGGGAAAAAATTTCAGAGTTGGAACTGTTTGTAGGATTTGTTTCATGGGTTGGACTAGGTAGTTATCTTTTATTGATGCTCTGTTCAGGTTTCTGAAATCCACACATAGGAGGATATCCCCATATTTCTTCCTAACAGGCACCAAATTGGCTACCCAGGTGTTGAGCACTCAACACACCCTAAAAATTCTATGTCAAATTTTACTTTTTGGGTACCACTTAATATTTTGGCATTGTCTAATTCAACTTCAGTATGAAAAATGTTTCCTTTTATTATCATTTTTTGATTCTCATTAAGTCTTTAAAAGTTTTCTTGGACATGTGAAAATCATCATAACTTAAAAGGACTAACATTTAATTAAAGAATCAACAACTAAAACATTTCACCCGACGTGTCCAAAATTCGGCACCCGGAAGAATTGAAGATGAAAGAAAATCACTTGAGAAAAATGAGGTCGCTGACTGCCGATCTTTGTCGGCATCGACAGAAGGGAATTTTATTTCGTGACGAGCATTACACAAGGAAGCCGTCGATAGCCGATCTCATTCGGCATCAGTGAAAAGAAAAGGGAGTAAACATTATCAAAGAAAGAAAGGAATCACCGATGGCCGATCCCTGAAGCATTTCGGCATCGACGTGATTTTGAGAAAGTAAATTTGTAGAGAACATGGTAAGTCAATCCCTGATCGCCAACCACCGATAACTTGTCGGCATCGACAATCCCAGGTTTATTTTAAACACACGCCACCTGTAAAAAGGGTCGACTCTAACTAAGATGCACGATCAAATCACTTGTCCTTTGTTGCCATCTTTTGTTTCCCGAGTGGTTAGATGTGCGACCTAGTTTTCACTTGAGTTGTTACTAGCTCCCGACACCCATATTGCACCCCAAACCATTTTTGCCATGTCAGCATCGTACGAAGAAACCCATCAGCGTCGAAAGTTTCCTCAAAAGGATACTAACGTGAATATACACAAAGATATCATCGATTACCGATCTACTCACTAAGAAAGCGATGCGATGGGACATTTTAGCTCTAAGATACACTAGATATGACACATTTAAAGGGTTAGCATTAGTTGCTAACTTGTGCGCAAATCAAAATGACCATTTGAACATGTCGATATAATGCATCACCCTCCGCTCCTCCGCCGTCAACCCACGTAGAATTTATTTTGCAGAGATTCAGAGGTAGGTTGTTTTGAATTTCACTCATTAATTGAATTAACTGGTAGGATCTCTCCCGTTATATTCTTTTGAGTCATTGTAAATGAGGTTATACCACGCATGAAGGAGTTCGAAGCATCCAGAGGAGCTAGACAAGTAGTCCGGGGATAGCTTCCAAGGTCCAGTGAGTATTAAACAACAGTTTAGCAAGCGTTATAGGTATGTACCAGTCTGTCAATGCTTTATGCTTCATTTCATATGTTTTTATCCAATGTCACTCTATACACTTTCCTAAAGGATCATTTTCGGTTGCAGGAATGATGCCTCCGAAGAAACCCAACACCAGGAAATCTCCAAGAGCACCAAAGCTACAAGAACCAAAGGTGGGAGAATGTTCCTCCCCAGTGGTTGCAAGACAATTGGAATTTGCTCCAAATCCAATGCCTGACATCAAAACATCCACCAAGAAGGATTTCATTCAACCCCAGGCCTTTGGATACAAAGAGGTGAACATTGGGACTAAGACGGTATTCCCATGCTGGGAGTAACTTTTCAAGAAAATCAAGCGGGAGGAATTCCCTGAATATACCTCGCACAACGATCCTGATATGAGAAGACTCGACGACGAAGTCATCCTGAATGTCTGAAAGGCGTATCTACACATGGTGACAAGAAGGAATACGGTATTGCCCTGCATCAAACTCCCGAAATGGCTTATCAATCACACTGACACACAAATATTTTTGATTAATGATGAAAATGGCGAGTGTGTTGGGGTTTTCCTCCCAGTGGAAGTTCAAAATTACTACAAGCTCAGAGAGTCGAAGGAGTGGTTGAATACTGATTTTTTTTTGAGTTTCTATGAGAAACACGACACCAACAAGGTGATGGATTCCTGGTGGAGAGAGGATAAAAAGTTCACCAATCGCACCTCCGGCTGGTACGACGACTAACCTAAGAGAGACTTACATCTATCTAATGGCCCTCCTTTGCCAATTGCATGGGGAGAAAGATTTCTCCAAGTTTTCAGAGGCTTGGATGCCTCTAGCTTATACTATAGTCATTTCCAGAATAAGTTTCAATTGGGGTGCAATCATCTCCAAACAACTGAGCACTTGCATATGACAAGCTCAGACACCGAAAGAGGGAGAAATCCCTTCCTTTCACATGGCCTCTTATCTTTTGGATGTCATCTACGCCAATAACGTCTTTGTCGGAATGAACTTAAGATGGCAGGCCTCTGAACTCCCGGTCCATGTATATTTTGGCATCTTGTGGGAAAATAGGTACAAGAAATCCTACTCTCTCATTTGCGATTGGTTTATCGCACGTATTTATTTTTTGTTGTTCAAGAAAGAGTGCCCAAGGCTGTCGCATGCAACCAAAAGAATTGTATCTAAAGTTGGCCACTAGTATCTCGATGAGAGGGATACCTACATCTGGGTTTTCGGTGCCACCGGAGCACCCCATTTGTTGCTTATATATGTCCCCGATCGACTAGTAGTAGGGGAAATCTGTTATCAAACCATCCTGCAAGGTTATAATGCTACTTTGGTAAAGGATAAGAAGCAGGCATTCATACCCTATGGGTTTCATATTGGTTTCTACATGGTAAAGGACACCACGCAGGCCAAGAAAGAAGGGTTAAGCCAATTGGAGTTTCGATTCCAGACTGGTCATTTTCGCAAGCATGACCCCAAGGGTCTGGTCTTGAAGAACGTGTCACAGGTGTCATCCTGTTGTGATGCAGGAGCATCCACAACATATCAAGCGAGCCAGCACATCAAGTAGAAAAGACAGCTGGACAGCGCCTACAAATTTTGAAATGCTTTGAGAGTTGTTGCGCTGCTCTTTAATGAAGGCATTCAGAAAGAAGCACATTTGTATTGTAAAAGGGAACCTTGAGCCTTTAAGCTCTCGTCCTTAGTAGATAAGAAGGAATTTAATATATTTAATGCTGGTAGATAGAAATTTAATTGTAGATTTGATAGTTTTAGAGTTCGAGAGGGAAACGGGATATAGACACCCTCCTTTGTACATTGTAACATTATTCAGAATCAAACAGGAGAAAGAAAAGAAGAGCAAGCAGAGAACTTGTGGAGAACACCCATGTACAGATTGAATTAATAGAAGAGAGTCTTTGATTCAATTTCATGACAGGTGTTGTGTCTCTGTGTATGTTGCTAATGGGCTCATGAATGTTTGTTTCCTTTGTATGCATTTGATTTGAATATGCTGTGCATGTGATTTTAGAGGTTTAATGAAGCCTGAGAGAGAAGAGAATGAGTTTCAATTGTTTCTCTGTTTGAGCCGGGAGATTCCTGCATAGAGTGCGGTCGAATTCATCCGCATAGAGTGCGTTGATGAGGCTCAATAGTTAAACTCTCATTCTCATTCACCCAGAAGTTGATTTGGTTTTAATAGAGTCGTGCAGGAGAAGTGCAGGCTGAGTTTGAAGTCTCAGGAGCTGGTCTGAGCACAGGAAGACAGGGATTACTCTGGCTGTAAGTGCCCAGGGTCTGGAAAACTCAACACTTGAGGGTTGTTGAAGGTCAAGCGCAAGCAGTGTGTGTGAAGTCTCTGAGGGAGTCAGAGTTGACAAGCTCAGGAGGGATAGTTCCTTCGTGAATACTGTGGGAACCGACCTAGGAGGGGTTCGAACAGGACAGATCTTTGGAGCAGAAGAAATCTCCAAGGAGGAGAATCGACGGATAGGATTCGCGAAGGAGAATCGCGAAATCCCGCTGATCGTCAGATCTAGTAGAAGTGGCAAGGGATTTAACCCTTAGGTGCAGGAAGAACCAAGAGCCATTGGGATTCGGCATATCGGGTTTCCCGGAGGTAAGAGTTTTATAGTTGTTGAAATCGCGATTAGATATTTCCCAATTTAATTGGAGCCGTTGATCACTAGGGAGACACACGACGCACGATCCCGGAGAGTCAGGGTTCGACACTTCGGGACTCTTGATGTCAAAGGGATCATGGAAGATACATGAAATCCTGAATTGCGATGGGTCCCATGGCGAGAGCTCTAGTGCAGACGTCACCCTAAGTTCACACATCCGCGACCACTAGGACCTTATTTCACTTGGCCCGAAGAGATAAATTGCCCTCCAACTTCCCCATCGGAAGTTCTCTACCCACAACAACTCTCCACTGACCTCCTTTTCAAATCGAGAAATCGGAATTCGTGATTTCGTGAATTCTGTAGTCATGCGCTTATGCCCTGTGAATCCCCGAATTCCGATACGGGCCAATCGATGACTTCCTTCTTTTCTATCAGAGTTCTCCCTATCGGGAAATCGCTACTCGCAATGTCAATGGCTTGGAAATTCAATCTCCAAGTCCTGATGTGCAGATTCTCCGATGACACCTATCCTTGTTACCGACGCTTGGACCCCACACACTTGTGGAAATTGGGAAATTGTCGATCAGGAATTCGCGATTTCTGCGGCACCGTTTCACAGGACTTCCCAAGTCCCGAACCCCGATACGCGATGCAACCTGTCAATATCACACCCTCTTGCCGTGGGACCTGTCGCAATTCGGGGTTTCATGTATCTTCCACGATCCCTTCGACATCAAGAGTCCCAAAGTGCCGAACCCAGACTCTCTGGGATCGTGCGTCACGTGTCTTCCTAGCGATCAACGGCTCCGATTAGATCGGGAAATCGCTAATTGCGATTTCAACAACTATAAAACTCTTACCTCCGGGAAACCCAATATGCTGAATCCCGATGGCTCTTGGTTCTTCCTGCGCCTAAGGGTTAAATCCCTTGCCACTTCTACCAGATCTGCGATCAGCGGGATTTCGCGATTCTCCTCTGCGAATCCTATCCGTCGATTCTCCTCCTTGGAGATTTCTTCTGCTCCAAAGCTCCATCTTGTTTGAGCCTCTCCTAGGTCGGTTCCCACAGTATTCACGAAGGAACTATCCCTCCTAAGCTTGTCAACTCTGACTCCCTCAGAGACTTCATGCACACTGCTTGCCCTTGACCTTCAACAACCCTCAAGTGTTGAGTTTTCCAGACCCTGGGCACTTACAGCCAGAGTAATCCCTGTCTTCCTGTGCTTAGACCAGCTCCTGAGACTTCAAACTCAGCCTACACTTCTCCTGCACGACTCTATTAAGCCCAAATCAACTTCTGGGTGAACGAGAATGAGAGTTTAACTATTGAGCCTCATCAACGCACTCTATGCGGATGAATTAGACTACACTCTATGCAGGAATCTCCCGGCTCAAACAGAGAAACAATTGAAACTCATTCTCTTCTCTCTCAGGCTTCAGTAAACCTCTGAAATCACATGCACAACATATTCAAATCAAATGCATACAAAGGAAACAAACATTCATGAGCCCATTAGAAACATACACAGAGACACAACACCTGTCATGAAATTGAATCAAAGACTCTCTTCTATTAATTCAATCTGTACATGGGTGTTCTCCACAAGTTCTTTGCTTGCTCTTCTCTTCTTGCTCCTGTTTGATTCTGAATAATGTTACAATGTACAAAGGAGGGTGTCTATATCCCGTTTCCCTCTCGAACTCTAAAACTATCAAATCTACAATTAAATTTCTATCTACCAGCATTAAATCTATTAAATGCCTTCTTATCTACTAAGGACAAGAGATTAAAGGCTCAAGGTCCCCTTTTACAATAGAAATGCGCTTCTTTATGAATGCCTTCATTAAAAAGCGGCGCAACAACTCTCAAATCATTTCAAAAGTTGTAGGCACTGTCCAGCTGTCTTTTCTGCTTGATGTGCTGGCTCGCTTGATACGTTGTGGATTCTCCTGCATCATACTCCTCTGCTTGAAATCTTTCATGGGATCCTATCCATGAGCTCCTGCACGGTGTATCCATGCTTCTATATTACTACTTCCGTCTCCCAGCTGGCATCTTCCACTGGGTGATTCTTCCATTTCACCAGGTACTCGAAATACTGCTTCCACCTGGTCTTCCTTCCCACTCGCTTGTCCAGTATGTACTTCATCTGCGGCTTCTCTGCAATTGGTAATTTCTTCTGCCACTAGACCACGGGCTCCTCAGTTCCAGCCTTTGCTTCGCCAGCCCTGTATGGGTATAAATCCGAAACATTAAAAATAAGAGATATCCCGATGCTATCCGACAATTCAATTTCATACGCATTCTCCCCAAATTTCCTCAGGACTCTGCATGGTCCAATATTTTTCATCTTCAGTTTGTTGTATGTTCCCCTTGGGAACCTTTCCTTTCTTAAGTGTGCTAGAACCAAATCACCAACTTCGAACTGAAGTTGTCTCTTCCGCTGATCGGCTCTGCGCTTGTATTCCTGATTTGAGTTCTGTAGTCACTGCTTCACCCTACCGTGAAGTTCTTTCATCACTTCAGTTAACTCTTCTGCGCTCGCACTACTAGTCGCAGTCTGTCCTAACTCCCTGAGTTCAGAAACTCCTCTCGATTGTGTCCCATACACAATTTGGAATGGACTCTTTCCTGTACTCCGATTCATCGAATCGTTGTACATGAATTCTGCCTGTGGTAATATCTGGTCCCAACTGTTGTGGTGCTCTGTCACCAGGATTCTCAGTAGATCCCCCAGACTTCTATTGACCACCTCGATCTGTTCGTCTGTCTACGGATGATATGATGAACTAAAATCCAAATTAGTCCCTAGCTTCTTCCATAGAGTACTCCAAAAATGACCTATGAATTTGGTATCCCTGTCCAGGACTATGCTTCTCGGCAATTCGTGAAGTCTAACCACCTCTTTGAAAAATAAATTTGCGATGTGGGTCGCATCGCTGGTCTTCTGACACGGAATAAAATGTGCCATATTTGAAAACCTGTCCACCACCACAAATATGGAATCAACCCCTCTCTGCGTCCTTGGCAATCCCAGAACAAAATCCATACTAATTGCCTCCCATGGCCTCTCTGGTATAGGCAATGGATGATAAAATCCAGCATTCTGCTTCCGGCCCTTCGAATGTTGACAAATTCGGCATCTGTCAACAAATCGTTTTACATCTGCTCGCATGCCTGGCCAAAAATACGATTTGCTCAGCTTTGCGAATGTTTTGTCGTGTCCAAAATGACCTGCTAAGCCTCTGCTGTGCTTCTCCTTCAACAAGTTCTCCCTCATGGAGCAATTGGGAATACACAGCTGATTGCCTCTGAACAACAATCCTTCCCGGATCATATAATCTATCCAAGGACTCTGA
The DNA here is from genome assembly GCA_000966675.3 of Picea glauca. Lineage (NCBI taxonomy): Eukaryota > Viridiplantae > Streptophyta > Pinopsida > Pinales > Pinaceae > Picea > Picea glauca. The sequence goes on along the minus strand of JZKD02S1806901.1, from coordinate 208,016 downwards.
TCCCTGAGAACTGGATTCTCAGCTGCTTCATAAGCTTCTCCGAAGTCTGCATCTCTAGCATACATGTCCTTCAGATTTTCAAAACCCAACGTCTTGACTCTGAACTCCTGCAACAGTAAACATTTCCTGCTCAAAGCATCAGCCACTTTGTTAGCAGTCCCTGAAATGTGTTTAATCACAAATGTGAAGTTCTGCATGTACTCTACCCATTTTGCATGCTTCTGGTTCAACTTATCCTGTTGACTTACAAACTGCAATGCATGATTATCACTGTACAGAACAAATTCCTTGGGTATCAAGTAATGCCTCCACTTCTTCAATGCCTGTATGATGGCATAAAATTCCTTATCATACGTGGAGTATTTCAATTTTTCCTCATCCATCTTCTCACTGAAATATGCAACAGGCTTGTCATCCTGACTCAAGACCCCTCCTATGGCATACCCACTGGCATCACATTTCACCTGAAATGTCTTTTGAAAATCAGGCAACACCAGAATTGGTTTCTCTGTAATCTTCCACTTCAATAGATTGAAGCTCTTCTCAGCTTCGGCTGTCCAGTGAAAATTTTTATGACGCTTCTTCACTGTGTCCATCATTGCTGCGCTAATTCCACTGAAGTTCCGAATGAATTTTCTGTAGAAACTAGCCAGTCCATGGAAACTCCTCACCTCGAAAGCATTCCTCGGTGATGGCCAATTCTTTATCACTTCTACCTTCTCAGGATCCATTTTCAACTCATTAGCCGATACAAAAAAACCCAAGTAAATGAGTTCTGTCTTCATGAAGGAACACTTCTTCATGTTGATCAACAGCTTCTCCTGCTATAGTCTTCTCATCACAATGGCTAAATGTTTCAAATGCTCAGCGTTTGTTTTACTGTAGATCAATATATCATCCAAATATACGACGACGAATTTTCCGATGAACTCCCTCAGGACTTCATTCATCAGTCTCATAAAAGTGCTCGGCGCGTTTGTCAAGCCAAACGGCATGACCAGCCATTCATACAAACCTTCGTTTGTCTTGAATGCTGTCTTCCATTCATCTCCCTCTCTCATGCGAATCTGATGATATCTGCTCTTCAAATCTATCTTTGAAAAATAGTTTGCTCCACTCAGGCAATCCATCAGATCATCCATTCTCAGCAGTGGAAATCGGTACTTGATGGTGATTTTGTTGATTGCTCTGGAGTCTGTACACATCCTCCAGCCTCCATCTTTCTTCGGACTTAGTACTGTCGGCACAGCACATGGACTCAAGCTCTCCCTGACCAGTCCTTTGTCCAGCAGATCCTGTACCTGCCTCTTAACTTTCTCATTCTCTTGAGGTGTCAATCTGTACGCAGCCTTGTTCGACAAACTTGCTCCAGGTATGAGGTCGATGTGATGACTCACACTCCGCATCGGTGGCAACGAACGAGGTAGTTCGTCCACGATGATATCAGAGAACTCTCCCAGCAGTTCCTGAATCTCTTCTGGCAAGTCATCCACTCTTGTGCTAGTCAGGACAATTCTCGGTTTCCTGACCACAAAGAATTGTGGATCTTCCTTCTTTTCCATCTCTGTGAGGAGCTCCTTCCCACTCATGAGAAGTATGGTACTGCTTACTTTTGGTTTCACTTCCTTATCCTTTATCAGAAGCAATCTATGGGTCATCCCATCCTTCTGCAAAGTGTATGTGTTCATTCTCTCGTCATGAACCACATTTCGGTCATACTGCCACGGTCTCCCCAATAATACATGACAGACATCCATGGGAATGACATCACATAGGACTTTATCCCTATATTCACCCATTTTGAAATCAAATAAACATTGTTTAGTGACACTCACCTGATGTCCCTTCTGTAGCCATGATACTTTGTATGGACTTGGGTGATTTGTTGTCTCCAGCTCCAACTTTTCCACTATCTCGATCGAAACGAGATTGTCGGTGCTTCCGCTGTCCACTATGACCTTTCATTTCCAGCCCTTGGTCTTGCATGTGGTCCTGAACAGTCTGGTTCTCTGAGCTATGTCCTCCACTTCTTTCTCAGGTGTTAAGAGAACTTTATGCACTGTTAGTGACTTCCCACTCCCGATGTCTTCATTCTCAACATCACACCTCTGCGCTTCAATGATGTGAGCTTCTCCTCTGTCCGGTTTCCTGTCTAGACAATCAACAGCTTTGTGTCCATCCTTCCCACATGTAAAACATGTGACGATTCCTCCTCGGCCTCTTCCCCTACCTCTGGTACGAGGAAAAGTGTTCGTGTCAGCATATCCGCCACCCTACTCTGTATGCTGTCTCCTCGGCTCAGCATATTTCTGCCTCTATTGTGAGGTTCCGCCTCTTTCAAACTTACCCTGAGGTCTCTTCCATTCCTCCTTGGGCTTCTCAGCTCTTTCTTGGGCAACTGCCTTGCCTCTAGGCTGACTCCTGCCTCGCCCTCGCTGACTCTGCTTACGGCTCAGCTTCTCCTCGGCTTTTAGAGCCAATTGGTAAGCATCTTCCACCGTCCTGATGGTTAGCATGCTTAACTCATCCTGAATGTCATATCTTAAACCATTCAGGTATCTCGCCACCTTCTCATCATCGCTCTCCCAATGACCTGCTCTGATATTGAGTCTGTAAAATTCTTCGGTGTACTCCTTCACCGTCATCAACTTCTGTCTCAGGTTCTGCATCCGCCTGAACAGTGTGATTTGATAATCCCTTGGGATGAATTTTTCTTTCATCTTAGCAATCATCCTATCCCAGCTTTTAATCTTTTGTTTTCCTTTGGAACGTCTATCTTCCTGTAGCTCGTCCCACCATAAGGCTGCATGTCCTTTCAACTTGGTAACAACATGCCTTACCTTCTTATCCTCTTCGATATCCTCATAATTGAAGTAGGTGTCAAGAGCTCGGATCCAATCCAACAACTCTTCTACATCCAAGTTTCCCTCATAGACGGGAATGTCCATCTTGGTCTTGGAACTCATCCGGGCGATGGATTTGATTAATCGCTCGGTCGAAGCATCCTCTGTTGTGACTTCTTCTGCATGTCCAGCTTCTTCTTCCACCTCAGAATCACTGAACTCTCCAGCACCGACTCCGCGTCTCTGCGATGTTTCCATCTCCTCGAGCCTTGCTCGGAGATCTCCCATTTGACGCTCCATTTCTGGGTTTCCTGCCGGTATACCTCTTCTTCTCACCTCCCTATCTTCGGGATCTGGTGATTTTCTTTCTCTTCACGGCGACATGATGTCTTCTCTCTTCTCTGCTTTAGAAAGCAAAGATGACCCGCTCTTATACCACTCTGGTGCAGACGTCACCCTGAGTTCACACGTCCGTGACCCCCAGGACCTTCTCTCACTTGGCCTGAAGAGATAAATTTCCCTCCAACTTCCCCGTCAGAAGTTCTCTACCCACAGCAACTCTCCACTGACCTCCTTTTCAAATCAGGAAATCGGAATTCGCGATTTCGCGAATTCTGTAGTCATGTGCTTATGCCCTGTGAATCCTTGAATTTCGATACGGGCCAATCGCTGACTTCCTTCTTTTCTATCGAAGTTCTCCCTATCAAGAAATCGCTACTTGCGATGTCAACAGCTTGGAACTTCAACCTCCAAGTCCTGATGTGCCGATTCTTCGATGACACCTGTCCTTGTTGCCGATGCTTGGACTCCACACACTTGTGGAAATCGGGAAATCGCCGATCAGGAATTCGTGATTTCCGCGGCACCGTTTCACAGGACCTCCCAAGTCCTGAACCTCGATACGCGATGCCACCTGTCAATATCACACCCTCTCGCCATGGGACCCGTCGCAATTCGGGGTTTCATGTATCTTCCACGATCCCTTCGACATCAAGAGTCCTGAAGTGCCGAACCCCGACTCTCCGGGATCGTGCGTCGCGTGTCTCCCTAGCGATCAATGACTCTGATTAGATTGGGAAATCTCTAATCACGATTTCAACAACTATAAAACTCTTACCTCCGGGAAACCCGATATGCCGAATCCCGATGGCTCTTGGTTCTTCCTGCGCCTAAGGGTTAAATCCCTTGCCACTTCTACCAGAGCTGACGATCAGCGGGATTTCACGATTCTCCTCCACGAATCCTATCTGTCGATTCTCCTCCTTGGAGATTTCTTCTGCTCCAAAGCTCCATCCTGTTCGAGCCTCTCCTAGGTCGGTTCCCACAGTATTCACGAAGGAACTATCCCTCCTGAGCTTGTTAACTCTGACTCCCTCAGAGACTTCATGCACACTGCTTGCGCTTGACCTTCAACAACCCTCAAGTGTTGAGTTTTCCAGACCGTGGTCACTTACAACCAGAGTAATCCTTGTCTTCCTGTGCTCAGACCAGGTCCTGAGACTTCAAACTCATCCTGCACTTCTCCTGCACGAATCTATTAAACCCAAATCAACTTCTAGGTGAACGAGAATGAGAGTTTAACTATTGAGCCTCATCAATGCACTCTATGCGGATGAATTCGACCGCACTCTATGCAGGAATCTCCCGGCTCAAACAAAGAAACAATTGAAACTCATTCTCTTCTCTCTCAGGCTTCAGTAAACCTCTGAAATCACATGCACAACATATTCAAATCAAATGCATACAAAGGAAACAAACATTCATGAGCCCATTAGCAACATACACAGAGACACAACACCTATCATGAAATTGAATCAAAGACTCTCTTCTATTAATTCAATTTGTACATGGGTGTTCTCCACAAGTTCTCTACTTTCTCTTCTCTTCTTGCTCCTATTTGATTCTGAATAATGTTACAATGTACAAAGGAGGGTGTCTATATCCCGTTTCCCTCTCGAACTCTAAAACTATCAAATCTACAATTAAATTTCTATCTACCAGCATTAAATCTATTAAATGCCTTCTTATCTACTAAGGACGAGAGCTTAAAGGCTCAAGGTCCCCTTTTACAATAGAAATGCGCTTCTTTATGAGTGCCTTCATTAAAGAGCGACGCAGCAACTCTCAAATCATTTCAAAATTTGTAGGCGTTGTCCAGCTGTCTTTTCTGCTTGATGTGCTGGCTCGCTTGATACATTGTGGATGCTCCTGCATCATGTTGTCCATATACCCATGACAATTTTGAGGATGAGATCTTCACCGAAAATTCTCAAAGCTGGGATGAGGTGGTGGCAAGGATGTTTGACCCTAAAGAAACTAGGTTTAAGGCCATGAGTTGGGATGAGAAAGCAACAGTCTTGGAACAATCGGTTTAAGAAATCCTTAGGGCCAGTGAAGAAAGGATATCACTTGAATTAGTCGAAGAGGTGGAAGCTCCTCAAGAAGCCACCGAAACTACAGAGATTCCCCAGGTAACCCTGGAACAAGATAGGAATTTCTCTGAAGTTCAATCTGTGCAGGGGATGGGGGGACTCATGTATCAACAAGCCCAACAGATAATGAATCGAATGTAGGATAACCCGAACCTCATCAGGTTGCCAAGGCTTCCGACCGATAGCCCAGAAGAAATCACGGCGGGGCCAAGTGGCCCTGATTTTATGAAAGTTGATAACATCAACAGGTCAGATGACCCTGAATCGACAATTCCACCAGCTGGATTGCCTGTAAGTGTGATGAATCAACCAGAGACAAGCCGAGTATCAGTAGAAACAAGCACGCCTGATCCTTTGAGCGAGTTTACAAATATATATAGTGATGATGAAATTCTAAAGGCATCTCGCGGGACCCCTGTGCATGTCCAAGAAGAAAAGGGACCTGAGAAGACTTCTTCTCCTTCTCTCGAGGTCCTAACCTAGGAGATCCCACAGAAAGAAAAAAAAGTCGAGAGTGGCCTCAAAATGAGGATACCTGAGTAGACAATCCAAAAGACAAGTTAGAACCTGACGAGCTAAGGGAAGGATCCCCGCTAAAGGAAATCAATGATTCAATAGCTGATGAGCAAGTAAGTATCGAGTCTTTTCCTAACTCCTCTATTCCACTCGATACTCAAATCCCCGACAAGAAATAGGCAGCGGCCGGGCCCTCGGAGCACAACGATAAATTTCAAGAACCCGATCTTGAAAAAATATACACCACCGAAAATTTGGGAAACACACCCACATGGGGTGATCAACAGATTCTTGAACTTGTGGACGAGGTAGACGATATTTATGCGATCTCCTACGATCAAAAGTGGAAGGCCATCGTCCATAGGACTACAAAGAAAAGGAGGATCATGTTGGATCACTCCATCCTCATCATTACAGAGGAAAACCTGATAAACACAGAAAATGACAGAACATTTGAACCCCTTGGCGTGGGGATGGCGCTCTCGGATGCCACCCTGGACAGAGCCAAATGAGATGAAAAAGAGCTGGCCACCACTCTGAAGGAACTAGAACATTTGTGCCACCTGGACGAATGCTATCAGGGTGCCACTCAGACCATAGTATACCTGAGAAGCGAGTTCGAAGAAGCTTATAGCCAATTCAAAAAAGAGAGGCACTTGTTCACTGAAAAGATAGCTACACTCCAGGAGACACTCTCATGGCACTCACAACGTGCAAGGATATGGAGCGCTGGCATGAAAGGGAACATCAAGCCGTGGAGAGACTCGAATACATTGATGTAGTTCAATAGGGTCGGGATAAATAAGAACACAACATCCGGGTGCTGAGAAAAAGCAGTCTTGATCGCATGAAGCGATCAGTCAGGTATTGGGATAAAATGTCTCAGGAACCACACCAAGAAATTCAAGAGCAGTGGACCAAATGCGAGAAAATTTGGGGGAAAATTAACAAAGAAACGAAGGAGATTAGACTCCCCGAGTTCGACAACCCCGACAACTTCATCGACTTGTGCGACATAGTTGAATTGCATACCAAGAAGGATTTATTATGGGATGAAGAGCTAGCGAAGGTGAATGACACAATGCCAGGACAAGTGCAAATATTTATGGAACATCCAATTAGAGCTCGGACTGTGATACAACAATTAAACACCACTCCGGGGAAGTACCAGGCGCATGCGGTGGAGGTCATAGGAATTTACATGGCTCCAATGGAACAACACAGATTTCCATGGGCCCAAACCTGCGAAGAGTTGTTCATCAATTGGTCAGAATATGAGAAAAGTCACCCTTTTGAGTGATACCTTAAGTTGACTGTTAGAAAAAATGTTAGGAGAGAAGGCCATGTGGCGAGTTTTGATTTTCTTATCTGCACTTAGCCATTATTTTCAGTTGAATTTTATGTTATAAATAAAGGCCTGGACCGATTAATTAAGGGTCAATGGTTGTTGCAAGAAACTCTTTCTTTCTAGTTGTTAAGAATTATTTTGAAGCTACCTTTAATTAAGAAGTCCTTCTGGACCAAAGACAAAGTTATTTTCATCAAATGAATGTGTGATTGGATGTGGAGAAGAACTATTTCCTATCTCATTTCATGAATGGATGTAACAAGTAAGAGCTATCAAATCTATTGTCAAGTTATCTCGTGCAATGCTTTGTTGTTCTTTTCTTTAATGATGAAGATGATGAATCATTGTGTTATTATGTGATGGATGATTAAGTAAGTGAATTATTTTGCTTGCCATTTATCTTATCACATATGTGTTTTCTTTCTGATAATTTGTAATCTCAGACAGTAATTGGATGCTCACATGGTTAACGTATTAGTACTAGGCCCGTGGTATAGAATTGTCGTCTACATGTTTGAGTAGCGGGTTATCCCAAGCTCAGCCTCTTCTCCAGTTGTTAGAATCTTTTCCCGTTGTTTTTCCAAGTTGGTTTATACTATATTACAATCTTATATCGGTCCCACCTAAGAGAAAATACAAAAAGAGAAAGTCCAAATTGAAGGAGATGCCTTCACAAGAAAACATAAATCCCATCGATTAATTGGATGGATCACAAGACCTGGAGAAACATTCCACTATTAAACACTCCAGAGTCTAATTGGGCCTCGGTGGCGGGTTTGGTTCCTAATTTTGAACTAAAAATATTTAAGACCCATCAACAAAATTGGTGCTAGAAGGAGGGCTTGAAGAATGAATGAATGAATATATATTTTACATAGTATTTCAAACAACCTATAGATTCAAAACAACCCACATGCATGGATACTCATTCCCAAGATAGCCCACAAACACTGAGTACTTTTGAAAAGAGTGACTCACCCCAGCCCAAGGAAGAATCTTTTAACCCTGAAATACCTTATGCTCTTCCTCATGAGGAAGTAAATCAATTCAGAAGAATCACAAGAGCATATGTCCGACAGATCAGTGCATTGTCCTTAGCTCCAATACTTCCTCGAAGAAAACAACAAAGTAGACCTATGGTTAGTACTCCCAATGAGGTTTTCGTGCACTCAGTATAAGACTTAATAGATTTCTTGATCATCAAAATCCAATATCCTCTTGATCTGATACCCGAAACGCCAGCTGACGACGTCTCTGAACCAGACGATTTTTCAGAAGAGGAGAATTTTAACTCAGAATCTGAATATATGGAGGGTAACAACGACCATAGTGAAGAAAGGGGAAACCCACCTCACAACAATCAACACTGGTTGTCCAGAGACGCTCTGGCCCTCCCGGGACTAGTCCATAAGATTCCCCAACATCCAGAGAATTTACTTCCTAAGTTTGACCTAGAAACTTCAGGATTGGCTGAAGATCATATCAAGAAATTTATACTAGCAATTAGACTTATGAACGTCCAACATGAAGATGTAGTTTGCAGGTTGTTCCCCTACACTTTTGAGAATTCAACCTCCACATGGTATTTTAACCTACCTGTAGGATCTATAACTAGCTGGACAAAGTTTCAAAATGATTTTTTAGATAAATTTTCCGAAGAAACCACTACATGAGCTCTAATGGCTGAACTGTTCACAGCCACCATGAGTTCAAAAGAGAAGGTTAAATATTTCAATCAAATATTCACTACCATCTTAAACAAATTCCATCCCGAAGCCAAACCAACTCAAGAGTTACAAATTGAAGTATATGCTAATGCGCTCCCATCTTCTATTTCCATGTTTGTGAAGAGGGCTGCCAAACGAACCTTAGCTGAGAATTTTGAGGAAGCTAAAACGATAGAATTCTAGATGAAAGGGTGTAAATAAGGCCAGGTCTCTTTAGTTAAGAAAGAAGTTCAACCTCCTCCTAGGAGAGGACTCCTTCTAACTAGACCGCCAGGGAAACAAGTAGAACAGACTCCCGACAAGGGTAATGGATACATAGAATATTTGTAACGCATGGTTAAGAAATTATCAAATGAGATCATAAACATGAAGAGAAATGCAAGGGAAGGAAACCGGGGCCAAAGGACCTATAAGCCTTTCTTTAAAAGGAACTCATCATTCAAAGCAATTGAACCTCCCCCAGCTAACTTAAATATCGATTTAGGAAGTGTAGCATATGATTCTTTTTGTGCTTATCACTAGGAAAACCACCCCGAAAGGGACTGCCCTCAGTGGATCCATGCCATAAATTTGATGGCCAATCGGTTTCTAGATGAAGTCTCCTTGACCAAACAACCAAGCAATTCAGTTATGAATGTTGCTGATCAGGAAGAGATTGACCCACTAGAAGATACAACCATGCTAATATGGGATCCTGTGTAATGATCCCAAGCCATTATGCAAGGATCATCACTATTTTGGTGTCTTTTTAAAACTTTTTCTGAGTGAGGTATTTTGTCAAACACTTTGCTGATCTACCTTTTAGATGTGTT
>JZKD02S1806901.1:173020-193063 GCA_000966675.3 Picea glauca | reverse complement strand
CCCACAATGCCTCTCAAATACCCCTGTACTCGCTCTAGCATCCATCTGGCTACTCTGGTCATCATAAATCTCTGCCCTGTGATGATGTCCCAAAGTGGGGACATTACATCCTGACCTAATCATGCCTTCCGATGACCTATTTGAGTCTCAAGAACCATTCACAGAAGTCTCGGTTGTGCAAACAAGAAGTAAGGGTCCACCTGTCTCAAAAGATATTCCTACTATTCAAACGTCAAGGGAAATTTCGACTCCCGATCACTCGAAATAACCTTTTTCTCCCCGTAAAAATCCTATTAGTATTCATACCCGAGAATTGCCCAAACTGGAGTACATTTTAGTTGAAGATTTTAAGAAGTTGAAGAATAATATATCAGTAATGGATATATGTAGAATCCCTTGGCAAAAATATTTCCTGCTGCAAGCTTTGAGATTAGTAGAAAACCCTACGACAAGCAATGAACAAAAAATAAATCTAACTTCCACAAATCTAGTAAATAAACCAACTGTGAATAACTTCTCAGAAGATAAGAAGGGAAATCCTTTTGTCCCACCGTTCCTTTTAACGTTTGAAGTTTTCAACAGGAACCTCCACAATTGTTTTGTAGATTCAGGAGCATCTTCCAATGTTATGCCTTTTTCTATTTGCAAAAAACTAAATGCAGTTCCTCTCAAGAGTGATAAACATGTAATACAACTAGACAGAACCCAGGTCAAAGTCAATGGGGAACTCAAAGATGTAATGATCAGGATAGAAACACATCCTAAGTTTGGGAAAGTGATTGACATAATTATAGTAGACATCCCAGAAGCTTGTGGATTATTGTTAAGCCGAGATTGGTCTGAGAAGTTAAATGGATACTTTAGTACATACTGGGCACACCTTTGGATACCTCTAAAGGGATTCAAGAATATGATCATAATTGATAGGGAGAGGTACCTGAAACATACGATCACTGATATAGAAACCTTGAACGAACCCTCATCGAAAAATTTCCCCATGCTAGGCAATTATTCGTGCGATTCCTATTTCAGGAACTTCTCCCCTCTTCCATATGATGTCCCTCTCACTTAGAACTCCGAAATGGTTTTTCAAAAGAATCGCTGGTACCGACAGAGGAAACTCTCCTCTTTCAAAGACCTATGCTAGAAATCACGGAACAAAAGATAGGAGAGAAAGAAATTAATAAGAAAGAAGAAACAGATAACCTGCACTCACAAAATTGGACCATATACTTTGATGGATCTAAGTCGCAGGAAGGATATGGAGTAGGGTGCATCCTCATTGATCCAAAAGGTAAACGTCATTTTCTATCCTGTAGACTTGAATTTGAATGCACAAAAAACACTGTCGAGTATGAAGCTCTATTACAAGGGTTAAAGAAATCCATAGACCTAAATGTCAAAGAATTGAAGGCTTTTGGAGATTCTGAGATTATCGTTAGGAAAGTAAGGAACACTATCCATTGCAATTCCTTGCACCTAAAGAATTATCAACAAGAAGTGCATAGGTTAATAGAGCATTTTCAAGCTTTCAATATTACAGTGATCCCTAGAGAAAAGAATATCCTTGCTGATTCCTTGGCCACAGTGGCTTCAAGGCTGTCACCTCTAGAAGATTATGAAGCTTCCCGATTCACAGCGGAACTACTCTACAAACCATCAGTGCCTAACAACATTTCTAATTGGAAAGTCTTTGAAGGGGATGAACAAATCATAAACTTCCTAACTAACCAAGACAATTTCAAAGATTTGGCCATTGATGATGAAGTATTCCAGGAGCAATCAACAGAAACCAATCCTCGGATAGGTCAACCTATTGATAGATCGAAGTCTCACACCATCCTGAAAGGGATAGCTAATTTGGAAAATTTGTTTGGCTTGAAAGAATGGTTTAAAGGGCCTAAAAATGCAAAGACCAGTAGCTCCTGTCCCCTGCATGAAACTATAAATCTTGGAACCCCGAAAAACCCAAAGAATGTAAATCTTGGTAAGACTATATACAAGTAGGAAAGGAAGGCTTATCTCAAGCTGTTCAGACAATATCAATATGTCTTTGCATGGTCCTATAAAGATCTGAAAACTAATGATACCTGCATCATTCAACACACTATCCCGTTAAGACCCGAAGTGAAAACCTTCCAATAGAAGCTCCAAAAGTATCACCCATCCCTGGAACCTCTCATGTATCAGGAATTGAAGAAACTTTTAGATGCGAAAATCATCTTCCAGGTTAGGCATTCTTCTTGGGTAGAAAATATGGTTCATGTGAGGAAAAAATCTGGAGAAATTCACTTATGCGTAGATTTTAGGAACCTCAACAGAGCTTCAGAAGAGGACAATTACCCAGTCCCACCAATGGAGAAACTACTGCAGACCATGTCTGGTTCAGAGATCTCTCTACTGGATGGTTTCTCAGGTTACAACCAAGTCCTGGTTTCAGAGGAGGATCATTTGAAAACTACCTTCCGAACCAAGTGTTGGTACTCATAAATGTCGTATTTTCATCCACCTTTCCCTTCAACATTCTTCACATTTCATCGCCCCATTAAACTTTCATGATACCATTTTCATAATTAAATATGGGTTTAACTTTATTATTTTCCAAATTATTTTTTTTAGTATTAAAAGGGAATTTGTGATTAAATATTAGAAAATTGACATGTTTTCATATATATCTAAACAATGTGCGAGTTTTGTCATGTGTAGGAATATGCGAAGGATTAATTCAAAAAGACTTCTCGAATACTTCATCCAACATTTCAAGATTTGAAGAGATAATTCAAGCCTATTCCAAGGAGAATATCATGGAGATTTGGTTGTCATATCTTATCCAAGATATATGAGAGATATGTGTGAGGATTTGAAGGGGTCATATTTTGTAATAATGGGAAATGGATTGAGTGAAAAGTGGATCTGTAATTATGAGATGCTTATCTTCTTTTCAAATCTTTCATGTATAAAAGAGGGTGCCCTCTCTTCATGAAGGGGGGAGGATTATTATTATGTAGATTAAGGGAGAATTATTATGATGTAAGATTGGTTCTTAGGAGAATTGTTATGATGTAGAATGGATTCATGAAAAGACTCTTTTTGTAAACCTACTTGTTGGAGATTAACGCAAGATTGAATTGAGTGATTTTGTCTCTCTTAGAAGTTAACATCTGGTGATCTAAAATCTTCCATGTTGGCATCAACAAGGGCCACCGATCCATCTTGGTAAGCTTATTGTAAATTGTTAGTGTAGATTTTCATTTCATGTATTTGTTATTTTGATTTCATGTTATTTTGTTTATTCGAATTTGTTGCAAAGTGTGGTAATGAAGAAACAGTTGGATCTCCATATTTCACCATACATGAGCTTTAATGGAGCATCCCACTTGTTATTTTAGTTGCTCCAGGAGTTAGAATCAAAGTTCATCTTTTCCTTTCATGAGCCATGAATGAACTGGTCCATCACTTGAGCAAGAGTTTTTGTTTCTTTATGAATTTTGCTTTCCATATTTTGAATTGTGTGAAGATTGTTATTTTTAAAAGTGTGTTGGTTTATAAATGGTTTTATTATCTAATCTATACTAAACAGACATAGGAACCTATCTGTTATCGGCACATATAGTGCATCAACTCTATTGATTGCGAATCTTGGTTGATAATTTATGTTTGGTAATGTATTATGCATATAATTGCACCAACACCAAGTGGGGAAACTTCGTTTATAAACACATGCCCTTTGGGTTAATCAACGCAGGGGAGACCTTCTAAAGGGAAATGGATGTAGCATTTCAGGGACTAATCAACAAGTGTGTGGTGTTGTATCTGGATGATGTAACTATGTATTCAAAGAATAGAGAAGAGCACATCCAACACTTAACTCATATTTTCGAAAGGTGTAGGAAATACGGTATATCCTTAAATCCTAAGAAAACTATTTTCGACATCGAGGAAGGTAAGCTGCTAGGCCAAATTATATCTCAAGCAGGCATTCACATAGACCCAAAAAGGATTAAGTCCATTTCTCAATTCCTGTTGCCTCACAACAAGAAGGCCATGCAGTCATTCTTCGCGCAAATCAATTTCGTAAGGAAATTCTCTCCTGATTTTGCAGAAACCATCAAACCCTTACAAAAAATGATCCACAAAGTTGCTGAATTTAAGTGGGACGATGAGAGAAAAGATGCTTTTAGCAATATTAAAACTGTTATATCTCAATCCCCCGTGTTACGAAGTCCCGATTTCAATAGAGATTTCTTCCTCTATACTTTCTCCTCCGACCAATCGTTAGCTGCGGTATTGACTCAAAAGGATGATGATAATAACAAGGATCCAATGTCATTCATGAGAACTAATCACCAAGGAGATGAACTTAATTATCCTATTCTTGATAAACATGATTATGCAGTATATAAGGGAGTAAAGCACTTCAGGTCTTACATCCTCAAGAACCACACCAAAGTGATTGTGCCTCACCCTGCGGTTCGATCCTTGTTTACTCAGCAAGAGGTGGGGGAAAGAAGAGGGAACTGGATGAAAGTGGTCCAAGAATTTGATCTAGATATAAATCCTACCAAACTAGTTAAAGGGAAAGGGTTGTGTAAACTTGCAAGCCCAGGACCTGTAAATGAAGATTCCAGATGGGAGAATGACATGACATTATGGTGTGGTGAATCTTCATACATTTCCCGAGGGCCAGAGTCTTGGTATGAGAATTTGACTTATCTCTTGCACCACAGGACTTGCCCAGAAAATCTCAATCCTAGGGAAAGGAGAGCTCTTAGGTTAAAATCTGCACAATATCACCTCATAAATTCGGTGCTCTTTTGGGTTAATTATGACGACGTACTCTTAAGATGTCTTGAACATGAAGATGCAGACGAAGTTCTGAAGGAACTCCATGATGGCCCTGCCAGTGGACATTTCGCAGGAAACACCACCACTCATAAGATATTGAGAGTTGGCTACTATTGGCCCACCTTGTTCAAATATTCTCACACCTATGCTAGGAACTGTAAAACATGTCAAATAAGTGATGGGAGAGAAAAGAGAGCACCAGTTCCACTGCAACCTATAAAATATTTTAGGCCTTTTGAGCAATGGGGGTTAGATATCATAGGAGAGATTACACCAAGCTCTTTAAAACAACACAAGTATATACTTACTGTCATCGATTATTTCAAAAAATGGGCAGAGGCCATCCCTCTGACTCATGTAAATGAGAAAGCGGTGATTCAATTCATAGAACAACAACTAATTACAAGGTTTTTTGTCCCTTCTGTCCTAGTTTTCGATAATACAACTTATTTTTCTTCTACCCTATTGAAAGATTTTTCTCTGGACAAAGGAATCATAGTTAGGTACTCTGCAAATTATTATCCATAGGGAAATGGGGTGGAAGAATCAACTAATAAGAACCTATTGAGAATATTAAAGAATATGGTTGCAAATAACCAAAGGAATTGGCATAATCTACTCCATAACGCTCTATGGGCTGATAGGGTCACAACTAAGGAAGCTATAGGAAATTCCCTGTACTTTCTGGTTTACGGGAAGGAAGCCATTCTCCAAAATGGGATTTATCTTCCATATATTCAACTTGCCCAAGATTCCATAGGGGAGCCTTCATCAGTCATACAACAAAGAATTAACACTCTGCTCATGCTAGAAGAAGAAAGGGAAAAGGCTAAATCAAAGTTCATGGCCCACCAGCAGATCGTTAAAATATCATTTGACAAGAACAAGGCTAAAGAGATAAATTTTGAAGTAGGGGACTTGGTCCTAAAATGGGATAGAGAAAATGAGTTGAAAGGGAAACACTCTAAGTTTCAGAATCTATGGCTTGGACCTCGCCAAGTGGACGAGAAGATTGGGGTAGGCACTTATTGGTTACAGATTATGAGGGAGGATCCTGACGCCCTCCCAGTAAATGGTCAAGCCCTCAAACAATATTTCCATTATATATATATATATATATATATATATATATATATATATATATATATTGTTGAGTTTTATTTTATATTTCGTGTGCGTGTTTCATGAGTTTTGTTTCAGCTAGCTCGATTGCGAATTTTCTTTATCTTTCTTTTGCTGTTTTGATTTCCACACTTTTGAAGGTTGTGTTTAGCAAGATAATGGTTGAACTCAAATCATGCGACATAGTGAATTCTGTTCCGAACTCATCCCTCACATACAACCCAAGAAACACCAAGGAACTTGTGGTTTCTTTGAGGGGTCCTTTATCTAACCTGCGCAAATGAACAACTTTGGAGAAATGTCAGAATTGTCTACTTAGTGGTTTGGTAGGACCTTAAAGGAAAGAAGGAAAGCCGAAATTTACTACATGAATCCCAAAGGAAAATCTAGTAAAGAACTCACCTTAAACATCTCACTTTGCAAATTAAACAAACGTCATCCTCTCTCACTCGCTCAGGGAATTCTGCCGAAATAAAAGTTAACTATACCAAAATGAGTGAATAGTGGGAGAGGGTATGAAGATATCTTCGTCGGGGCTATGAACTCTTGCTAGCAACGGAGCAAGGTCTGTGATGTTGCGGTGACTCCGTCAGGGCTATGGACTCTCGTTGGCAGCAGAGCAACACCATAGCAAGTGATTAAAGGTAACTAAAGGCTTCATGCCAGTGAATACTTTACTAGATTTTGTCGAAAAGGGGCATGAGTCAGGGTTACAGGAAACGAAGGAGGAATAAAGGGTAAAAAACCACACAGGCAGACCCAGAAGCATCAACCGAAGAATTTCAAATGAAAAGGTACAAGAAGCTCTGATTTAAAACCAGTTAAGTTTTCCACCAGCTTTCGTATCAGTCGATCTTGAAGGAAGAACAAAGATTCTTCTTTCGCCCAATAAATCCCCATTTGTTGAGCACTCAACACACCCTAAAAATTCTATGTCAAATTTTACTTTTTGGGTACCACTTAATCTTTTGGCATTGTCTAATTCAACTTCAGTATGAAAAATGTTGCCTTTGCTTATCATTTTTTGATTCTCATAAAGTCTTTAAAAGTTTGCTTGGACATGTGAAAATCATCATAACTTAAAAGGACTAACATTTAATTAAAGAATCAACTGCTGAAACATTTCACCCGATGCGTCCAAAATTCGGCACCCAGAAGAATTGAAGATGAAAGAAAATCACTTGATAAAACTGAGGTCACCGAGCGTCGATCTTCGTCGACGTCGACAGAAGGGAGTTTTCTTTTGTGACTATCATTACATAAGGAACGATAGACGATCTCGTTCGATGTCGACGAAAGGCAAAGGGAGTAAACATTAACAAAGAAAGAAATGAATCACCGATGGCCGATCCCCAAAGCATTTCGGCATTGGTGATATTTTGAGAAAGTAAATTTGTAGAGAACATGGTAAGTCAATCCCCGATCACTGACCACCACTAACCAGTCGGTATCGGCAATCCCAGGTTTATTTTAAACACACACGTCCTGTCAAAAGGGTCAACTCTAACTGAGATGCATGATCAAACCACATGTCCTGTGTTGCCATCTATTGTATCTTGAGTGGTTAGACGTGCGACCTAGTTTTCCCTTGAGTCGTTACTAGCTCCGGAGACCCATGTCGCACCCTGAACAAGTTTTTCCACGTAAGCATCATATGAAGAAACCCGTCGGTGTCGAAAGTTTCCTCAGGAGGATACTAATGGGAACATACACAAATATATCATTGATTCCCGATCTTCCCACTAAGAAAGCGACGCGATGGGACATTTTAGCTCTAAGATATGCTAGATATGATGCATTTAAAGGGTTAATTAATTCCAAAATATCGCATTAGTTTCTAACTTGTGCGTGAATCAAAAGGACTGTTTGGACATGCTAATACAATGCATCACCCTCCACTCCTCTTCCGTCAACCCATGTATAATTTATTTTCAGATATTCAGTGGTAGGCTGTTTTGAATTTCACTCATTACTCGAATTAACTGGTTGATACGATTGTTAGGATCTCTCCCGTTATATTATTTTGAGTCATTGTAAACGAGGTTATACCACACACGAAGGAGTTCAGAGCATCCAGAGGAGCGAGACGAGTAGTCCGGGGATAGCTTCCAAGGTCGAAAGAGTATTAAACAACAGTTTAGCAAGAGTTACATGTATTTACCGGTCTGTCGATGTTTTATGCTTCATTTCATACGTTTTTATCCAATGTCACTCTGTACACTTTCCTAAAGGATCGTTTTCGGTTGCAGGAATGATGCCTCCAAAGGAACCCTCCACCAGGAAATCTCCAAGAGCACCAAAGCTACAAGAACCAGAGGTGGGAGAAGGTTCCTCCCCAACGGTTGTAAGACAATTGGAATTTTCTCCAAAGCCGGTTCCCACCATCAAAACAACCACCAAGAAGGCTTTCTTTCAACCCTGGGCCTTTGGAGACATAGAGGTGAACATTGGGACCAAGACAGTATTCCCGAGCTGGGAAGAAATTTTCAAGAAAATCAAGCGGGAGGAATTCCCCGAATATACCCCACACAACGATCTTGATACGAGAGGACTCAATGATGAAGTCCTCCCGAATGTCCTAAAGGCGTATCTACACATGGTGGTGAGAAGGACTCCGGTATTGCTTTGCATCGAACTCCTAAAATGGCTTATCGATCACACTGACAAAAAAATATGTTTGATTAATGACAACAACAACGAGTGTGTCGAGGTTTCTTCCCAGTGGAAGTTCGAAATTACTACAAGCTCAGAGAGCTGGAGGAATGGTTGAATGTTTATTTTTTTTTGAGTTTCTATGAGAAACATGACACCAGCAAGGTGATGGTTTCCTGGTGGAGAGAGGATAAAAAGTTCACCAATCGGACCTCTGGCTGGTACCCGACAGCCAATCTAAGAGAGCCTTACATCTATCTAATGGCCCTCCTCTGCCGATTGCATGGGGAGAAAGATTGCTCTAGGTTTTCAGAGGCTTGGATGCCTCTAGATTATACTGTAGCCATTTTCATAATAAGTTTCAATTGGGGTGCAATCATCTCCAAACAACTGAGCACTTGCATACGACAAGCTCAGACACTGACAGAGGGGAAAATCCCTTCTTTTCACATGGCCTCTTATCTATTGGACATCGTTTATGCAAAGAACGTCTTTGCTGGAATGAACTAAAGCTGGCATGCCTCCAAACTCCCAATCCATGTATATTTTGGCATATTGTGGGAAAATAGGTACAAGAAATCCTACTCTCTCATCTGCGATCAGTTTATCACACGTATTTATTTTTTGCTGTTCAAGAAAGAGTTCCCAAGGCTGTTGGATGTAGCCAAAAGGATTGTATCGAAAGTTGGCCACTGGTATCTGGATGAGCGCGATACCTACATCAGGGTTTTCGACACCACCGAAGCACCCCATCTATTGCCTATATATGTCTCTGATCGATGAGTAGTAGGGGAAATCGGTTATCAAACCATCCTGCAAGGTTATAATGATACTTTGGTAAAGGATAAGAAGTGGGCCTTCATACCCTATGGGTTTCATATTGGTTTCTACATGGTAAAGGACACCGCACAGGCCAAGCAAGAAGGGTTAAGCCAGATGGTGTTCTGATTCTAGACTGGCCGTTTTCGCAAGCATGACCCCAAGGGTCTGGTCCTGAAGTATGCATAATAGGTATCATCCTACTATCCATATGCCCATGATAGGTTTGAGGATGAGATCTTCACTGAAAATTCTCAAAGCTAGGATGAGGTGGTGGAAAGGATGGCTGACCCTAAAGAAACCAGGTTTAAGGCCATGAGTTGGGATGAGAAAGAAAAAATATTGGAACAATAGGCTCAAGAAATCCTCAGGGCCAGCGAAGAAAGGATATCACCTAAATCAGTTGAAGCGGTGGAAGCTCCTCAAGAATCCACCGAAACTACAAAGATTCCCCAATTAGCCCTGGTACAAGATAGGAATTTATTCGAGGTTCAATCTATGCAAGGGATGGGGGGACTCATGTATCAACAATCCCAGTAGATAATTAATCAGATGTGGGATAACCCGAACCTCATCAGGTTGCCAAGGATTCTGACCGATAGCCCAGAAGAAATCCCGGCGGGGCCAAGTGGCCTTAATTTCATGAACTTTGATAACATCAACGGGTCAGATGACCCTGACTCCACAATGCCACCATCTGGATCACTGGTAGGTGTGACAAATCAACCAGAGATAGGTTGGGTATCAGTAGAAACAAGTGCACCTAATCCTTTAAGAGAGTTTATAAATATATATAGTGATGATGAAAATCCAGAGGCATCTCATGGGACCTCTATGCGTGTCCAAGAAGAAAAGGGACCTGAGAAGACTTCTTCTCCTGCTCTCGAGGTATGAACCTAGGAGATACCATAGAAATAAAAGGAAGGCGAGAGTGGCCTTGACATGAGGAGACCCGATACGTCAGAGACCCGAGCAGACAATCCGAAAGAAAATTCATAACTAGACGAGCTGAGGGAAGGATCCCGCTAAAGGAAATCGATGATTCAATAGCCGATGAACAAGTAAGTATCGAGTCTTTTCTTGATTCCTCTATTCCGTTTGATACTCAGATCCCCAACAAGCGACAAGCAGAGGCTAGGCCCTCAGAGCACAATGATAAAGTTCAAGAACCCTATCTTGAAAAAGTATACACCACCAGAAATTTGTGAAACACACTCACATGGGGTGATCAGCAGATTCCCAAACTTGTGGACAAGGTAGCTGATATTTATGCGATCTCCTACGATCAAAAGAGGAAGTCCATTGTCTAGAGGACTACAAAGAAAAGGAGGATCACATTGGGTCACTCCATCCTCATCACGACAAAGGAAAACTTGATAAACACAAAAAATGCCAGAACATTTGAGCTCCTCGGCGTGGGGATGGTGCTCTTGGATGCCATCTTGGACAGAGCCAAATGAGATGAAAAAAATTTGGCCGATGCCTTGAAGGAACTAGAACATTTGTGCCACCTGGAAAAATACTATCGAGGTGCCACTCAGACCATGATATACCTAAGAAGCGAGTTTGAAGAAGCTTACAACCAATTCAAAAAAGAGAGGGACCTGTTCACTGAAAAGATAGCTACGCTCGAGGAATACACTCTCATGGAACTCACAACGTGCAAGGATATGGAGAAGTGGAATGAAAGGGTGCAACAAGCCATGGAGAGACTCAAATACATTGATGCAGTTCAACAGGGCCAGGATAAAGAAGAACACGACATCTGGGTGCTGAGAAAAAACAGTCTTGATTGCATGAAGTGATCAGCCGAGTATTGAGCTAAGATGTCTAAAGAACCACACCAAGAAATTCAAGAGAATTGGGCCAAATGCGAGAAACATTGGGGGAAAATTAACAAAGAAATGAAGGATATCAGACTCCCCAAGTTCAAAAACCCCGAAAACTTCATCGACTTGTGCGACATAGTCGAATCGCATACCAAGCAAGATTTATTATGGGCCGAAGAGCTAGTGAAGGTGATCGGCACAACACCAGGACAAGTGCAAAGATTTATGGAACATCTGATTAGAGCTCAAACTTTGCTACAACAGTTAAACACCAGTCTGGGGAAGTACCAGGCACATGCGGTGGAGGTTAGAGGCATTTACATAGCTCCAATGGAAAAACACATATTTCCATGGGCCCAAACCTGCGAAGAGTTGTTCATCAGTTGGTTGGAATATGAGAAAATTCACCCTTTTTAGTGATACCTTAAGTTGACTGTTAGAAAAAATGTTAGGAGAGAACGCCATGTGGCGAGTTTTTCTTTGCTTATATTCACTTAGCCGTTATTTTTGGTTGAATTTTATGTTATAAATAAAGGCCTCGATCGATTAATTAAGGGTCGATGGTTTTTGCAAGAAACTCTTTCTTTCTGGTTGTTAAGAATTTTTTTGAAGCTACCTTTAATTGAGAAGTCCTTCTGGACCAAAGAAAAAGTTGTTTTCATCAAATGCATGTGTGATTGGACATGGAGAAGAACTATTTCCTATCTTGTTTCATGAATGGATGTAACAAGTAAGAGCTATCAAATCTATTGTCAAGTTATCTGGTGCAATGATTTGCTGTTCTTTTCTTTAATGATGAAGATGATGAATCGTTGTGTTATTATGTGATGGATGATTAAGTAGGTGAATTATTTTTCTTGCCATTTATCTTATCACATATGTGTTTTCTTTTTGATAATTATTAATCTCAGACAGTAATTGGATGCTCACATGGTTAACGTATTAGTAATAGGCCTATGGTATAGAATTGTCATCTGCATGTTTGAGTAGCGGGTTATCCCAAGCTCAACCTCTTCTCTAGTAGTAAGAATCTTTTCCCGTTTTGTTGCCAAGTTGGTTTATACTGACTTACAATCTTATATTGGTCCCACCTAAGAGAAAATACAAAAAGAGAAAGTCCAAATTGAAGGAGATGCCTTCAAAAGAAAACATAATGCCCATCGATTAATTGGTCGGATCACAAGATCTGGAGAACCCTTCCACTATTCAACGCCACAGAGTATAATTGGGCCTCGGTGAAGGGTTTGGTTCCTACTGTTGAACTAAAGGGATTTAAGACCCATCAACACTAGGCAGAGTGTCTAATCTGAAAAATAATCTTGGCATCTAACAATTTCTTTATCTCTTGCTACATCAAAGGTTCCAGAGAGGGGTGATACTTCCTAAGTTTTTGTTGGAAGGGTTTTACTCCATATTTTATCGGGATTGTGTGCTGAATAATGCAAGTGTAATAGTTTTTAATTATTGGTAGGGCCACACAAAGACATATTGATAATATTTAAAAAGTTTGAGATAAGCTTTCTCGTCTTCTTTGGGCACTGTTTTACCTAGATTTACATTCTTGGGGTTTTCAGGAATTCCTAGGTTTATAGTCTCGTATATAGGACATGAGCTTTCTGTTTTTGCATTCTTTCACCCTCTAAATCTTTCCCTTAGGTAGAAAAGGTTCTCCAAATTGGCCACCCCTTCCAGTATCATGTGAAACTTTGGTTTATTATTAGAGTGATATGTTCCCTTCTTTTGTTCGTGGAGATCTGATTCCGTGAGTAGTTCTTGGAATATTTTGTCATCAATGGCCAAATCCTTAAAATTCTCTTGGTTAGTCAGGAAATCTACAATCTATTCATCTCCTTCAAAGAATTTCTAGTTATAAATGTTATTAGGCACTGACGGCTTGTAGAGGAGTTCCACTGTGAACCTAGAGGCTTCATAATCTTCTAAAGGAGATAATCTCGAGGCTACGGTGGCTAAGGAAATAACAAGAGTATTTTTTTCCCTGGGAATAGTAGTAATGTTGAAGGCCTCAAAATGGTCTATTATCCCGTGTACCTCTTGTTGGTAATTCCTCAAGTGAGGTGAATTGTAATGGATATTATTTTTCACTTTCCTAACGATAATTTCAGAGTCTCCAAAAAATTTCAATTCCTTAATGTTTAAGTCTATGGATTTCTTCAGTGCCTGAACTAAAGCTTCACATTCAACATTGTTATTGGTGCATTCAAATTCTAATCTGCAGGATAAGAATTTCCGCTTCCCCTTTGGGTCAATGTGAATACATCCTGCTCCCAACCCTTCTTGTGATTTAGACCCATCAAAATACAATGTCCAAACTTGTGAGAAGAATTTATTAACTTCTTCATGCTTAGTTATTTTCTCACCTTCATCTTCCTTGTTTGCTGCTCCTGACAAAGGATCCTGACATAAGATTCTTTCTTCTGTGGCTTATAGTAGATTTACTTTAAAGGTCATTTCAAAGTTTTGAGTGGGAGGTACATCTGACGAGAGAGGGGTGAAATTGCCGAAATCAGAGTCACATGAGTAGTTTCCTAACACAGGGAAATCTGTCGACGAGGGTTCATTTAGAGCTTCTAAATCAGTAACAGTGTGTTTGAGATATATTTCCCTATCGATCCTAATCATGTTTGTATGTCCTTTTAATGGAAGCTAGAGGTGATCCCAGTCCATACTAAAGTATCCATTTAATTTCTTGGACCAATATTGGGTAAGTAACAATCCATAGGCCTCTCAGATGTCTACTACGATTATGTCAATCACTTGAACAAATTTTGGGTGTGTAGCCATTCTGATCATGACATATTTAAGTTTCAAAATAACCTTCACCTGAGTCCCATCTATTTTTATAACATGTTTATCACTTTTGACCGGGGTTGTGTTCAATTTCTTGTAGATTGACAATGGCATGATGTTGGAGGATGCCCCTGAATCGACAAAGCAATTATGCAGGTTTCTATTAAAGACTTCAAACGTTAAAAGGAAAGGAGGAACACAAGGCTTTCCTATTTTGTCTAAAGAGAAATCATTCACACTTGGTTTATTCTTTAAATCTGTGGGGGATGGGACATCAGCTTGGTTGGTTCTTGTCATAGGGGCTTCTATTGATTTTAAGGCATGTAACAAAAAATCCTTTTGTTGGGGAATCCTACACATGTCCATGACAGAAACATTAGCCCTCATCTTCTTCAATTCCTCCACTACATTATAGTCTAGATTAGGGACTTCCTTTGTGTGTATATTAATGAGATTATTTTGAGAAGAAAATAGGGTTTTGGACGATCGACCGCTTGATTCCCTATATAGATAACTAATTAGTGGTGGGATAATTTTGGACCTGTTGAATTCTACCTTGGATATGCACAACTAGTACTTCAGTGGGAGGTTCCTGCACTTCAGCGACGTCATTGAAAGGCATAAGGTGGTTGGAATCCCATGTCTTTTTCAATGGATCATGACTTTCCTGATCAATGGCATTTATTGGCAAGCCACTGTGTTGTTTGGTTAGGGAGCATTCATCTAGGAATTAGTTAGCCATTAAATTCATAGCATGCACCCATTGAGGGAAGTCCCTTTATGAATGATTCTCTTGGTGGTACATGCATAAAGCGTTAGATGCTACAGTTTCTAAGTCAATTTTTAGGTTAGCTGGGGGAGGTTCTATAGCTTTGAAAGGTGGATTTATTTTTAAAAAGGGTTTATAAGGTCTTTGATTTTGGTTTTGCCTCCCCAACACTCCTTTTCATATCTACGATCTCGTTGGAGAGTTTTTTTATTATCTGTTGTAGGTTTTCTACATCTCCTCCTTCTTTATCAGGACCTAGTTATGTTTGTTTTACCGGGGGTCTTGTTAACAAAAGTACTCTCTTAGGTAGAGGTTGGTTTTATTCTTTTGTCAGTGAGATCTGATCTTCTTTGCATCCTTTCATTTGGAATTCATTTGTTTTAGCTTCCTCAACATTTTTCGGCTAGGGTATGTTTGGAATCCCTTTTTATGAACATGGATATGGAAGCAGGGAGAGGGTTAGTGTATACCTCAATCTGTAACTCCTGGGTAGGTTTAGCTTCAGGTTGAAATTTGTTCAGGATAGTGGTAAACCATTGGTTGAAATCTTTAACCTTTTCTTTTGGACTCATGGTGGGGGTGAAAATTTCATCCATTAAATCTCTTGTAGTGGTTTCTTCTGCAAATTTGTCTAAGAAATCTTTTTGAAACTTCATCCAAATAGTTATGGATTTGATTGGCAAGTTAAAATACCAAGTCAAGTCTAAATTCTCAATGGTATAGGGAAAGATCCTACAAACTACATCCTCATGTTGTACATTCATCAATCTTATAGTTAATATGAACTTCTTGATATGGTCCTCAAGCAATCCAGAGGTTTCGGGGTCAAATTTGGGGAGTAATGTTTTTGGATGTCGGGGTAGGTTATGAACCCATCCTAGGATTTCTAGAGCATCTATGGCCAACCATGGTTGATTATCTTGAGGTTTATTTCCAATTTCTTCATTGTTTTCATTATTATCCTCCATGTCTTCTGATTCAGAAGTTGAGGGATCCAAGTTATTCCCTTCCTCATCATATTCAAAATTGCCAGGTTCAGAGTAGTTATTGGATAGTGTTTCGGGGATCAGATTAAGGGGTTGTTTGATCTCAGCGAGGGGAAAATATATCAGTTCTTCTACCGTGTGAACAAAAACCTGGTCAGGGGTGTTAACAACTGGTCTTCTTACTTGTTTTCTGCCAGGAAGTAAAGGAGCTAAAGGTAACACTCCAATTTGCTGGGTGTAATCTCTGGTGATTCTTCTGAGCTGGTTCAAATCCTTGTGGGGGAGAGCATAAGGTATTTCAGGGAATAGGTTTTCTACTTCCTTGTGCTGAGGTGAGCTACTTGTTTCGTGACTACTCTCTGTATGTGGGTTTTCTCGAGAATGACTAGCCATGCATGTGGGATGTTTTGAATCTATAGGATATGTGGGATATATTATCAAAAATATTGTTAGCCATTCATTCATTCAGGCCCTCCTTCTAGCGCCAATTCTGTTAAGGGGTCGGAAATCCTTTAACTCAAGAGTAGGAACCAAACCTGCTTAAGAGGCCCAATTAGACTCGTAAGAGTTTGATGAGTGGAATGGTTCTCCATATCTTTGATCCAGCCAATTCATCGATGGGATTTACGGGTAATTGACAGGTGTATATTTATATGAAAATTTTCTCCTTCAGGTTAAGCAGTTCTCTTTTTGTATTTTTGTACTCTTGAATAATCTAGGTAAAATAAAGATGATGGCGTAATCCAAATGATAAAGGGAAATTACTAAATACTAAAGAATGTTGAGCTTAGGATAAGCCTTATACCTCAATGTGCAGACAACGATAATCAAACCTATTTCAATCTTAGCAATAATACTCTTACTTATGGACATTCATCATTGACTCAGATAATAATTGTAGAAAGGAAAATAGATACGTAACAAAGATGAGTGTAAGAAAATTAGTTCTCTTAGCTCTACTATCAATCACATATCAACACATCAATTTATTTTCATCATCTAGAACAAAAGAACTGTTATAATATTGAAAGATAACTTAACAATATATACAACAACTCTTACTCAATACAACAACACTATCAAACTCGAAGACCGAAACAATCCCTCCTCGATCCAATCAAGTTGACGCTTTAGATGAAAAAATTGTCTTTGGTTCTAAACATAACTTCTTAATTAAAGTTGCACATAAATAATTTTTTTACAATTCTAAAAGAAAAGGTCTTTCCAAAAACCATCAACCTTCTGCATGAGGTCATTCTCCCTATTTATAAAGGATCACTAAGCTAAAAATAACTGCTAAAAGTTGTGTTAAGTAAAACAAAAATGACATGTGGCAAATTTTGTCTCCTCGTTTTCTTGAGATAATCTGATTTTTTACTGCAGTGGATGATTTCTCTCATACTCCGCCCACTTGAAGAAAAGGTCTTCGCATGTGTTTTCACAGGGAAACCTATGCTGATCCATCGGTGTGGAGTATAATTCCTTTATCTCCATTGTTCGTTCTCTATACTTGATGAGATTGATACTTAAGCATTGTAGAACTACGAGGGATTTGATTGGGTGTCCCACAAACTTATTTACTTGACTTGGAGTCATACTTGAAATCTATGAGATCTCTGCCTCCCGTGTCGAGTCTTTATCTGCATGTCGTTTGACCATGTCATGCAAATTGAAGAAATTTTCAGGTGGGCCGAATTCTGGTAGGTCAATGTTTTCCATCTCCTGATTGATCTTCTCCCAAATTTTCTCACACTCTCTCCACATTTCCTGTATCTTGTGTTGAGGTTCCTGAACCATGCTCACCCATTATTCAACTTCCTTCTTGATTCAGGAGATGCTGGTATCCATCAATACTCGGATGTTGTGCTCTTTTGAGTCTCATCCCTTATGTACCGCACTGATATAGTCAATCCGCTATAAGGTTCGATGTTCCTTCTCATACCATCTTTGGACATCTTTACAAGTTTCCATCCCCATGAGAGTATCTTATTGAAAATCAACTATGCATGTGGTGAAGAGATTTATTTTGTTTTTGAATTGTGCATATGTTTCTCTGAACTCACTCCTCAGGAATACTACTGCTTGTGTCGAATCCTGATAATACTTCACTAGATGGCATAGATCATCCAACTCCTTATTTGTGGCTGTTAATTCCTTCTCATCCCCTTTTTCTCTATCCATCATTGCATCAGTGATAGCCATTCCCTCCCCGATCAGCTCAGTTGTCTTAGCATTTTCTATTTTGAGAAGCGTTTCTTCTGTGGTGATTAGTAGTGTGCTATCAAGCATAAGCCTCCTTTTATTGGTTGTCCTTCTTGTCACAACTTTCCTATTTCTATCATAAGTGATTGATTGTATGTCGGTGACCTTGTCTACCGGCTCCAAAATCTTTTGATATCCCCAGGTCAGAGTGTTTCCTAGGCTCCCTGCCATATATATGTGTTTTATGATTGACTGTTGTAGTTCTTTAGTAGGGGAAACTTCTATATGTGTTGGTGACTCGGCCTCGTGTTGGGGTTCGTCGGTTGATGGAGTCTCAGTTTTAGATGGGGAGAGGGGAAAAGGATCAACATTTACTAGAAGATCGACTATTGAGATGCCAATTTCTGATCGCTACGTTTCTTCTTCCTATTTACCAGAGCCCAACTCGTCCTTGGAGCTATCCATCTTAGGTTGAATTCTTGATTAGTCGATAAATTCATTTTCCAACATGCTTTCAAACTTTTCGTTGCCTTCTTGGGTAATTGAGGTCAAAGCTTCAGGAGTTAGAGAAGATGTTTCCCCTGGTTCCCCCTCCTCCATGATTGGTACTGGGGTTATGAACAAAAGCTCTGAGCTTTCCTCATCGTCATATATGGTAATTAGGTCTATGAGGAAATTGGACATATCTGTCCCACTTGATGTTCTCGTTTCCCCCAGTTGCATTGTAGCAACAATCGATGACCTTGTCTGTTGTGTCATAATGCTTGGGTTTTCTAGATGAGCAGTCTCCTCTAGTGGAATTGTCTCTAAGCCATTTATCTCTTCTCCGAGATTGATTGTGTTGAACAAGATGACCCTTAAAGGTTCTGTCAAAGGGTCAAGCGGGGGGTCATTTTCAAACCTTTGTATGACTCTTTGGGCTTCTTCTAGCAACAACATCCCTCTCCTTTGTGCCTCTATGGCTTCTACTTCTCTGTTTTATTCCCTAACCCTGAGGGATTCTTGAGCTGTTTGTTCTATCATTTTCACCCGCTCATCCATTGTCATCACTTTAAATATCAACATATTGGGATTAGCATTTCTCTGGAGCACCTCCTCCCAGTCCTAACAACCCTCTGTAAATATTTCATCTTCAAACTTATCATGGGCATACGACCAACAAGAAAATACTTGTGATGCATGATGGGGTACTAGGCCCTTTGTGTCATGTTTGTGAAATCGACCTATGGGGAATCTATACTCCAACTAGCTCAATCCCTCTTGTTTTTCTTGTGCAATATCTTTCACGATGTAAAACCCTACATGAAAGCCATAGGGTATGAATGATCTCTTTTTGTCTTGTACCAGAGTGGCATTATAGCCTTGCAAAATGGTTTGATAATAGATTTCTCCCACAATGAGTCAGTCCAAGACATGAGTGGGGAGTAAATGTGGTGCGCCAGTGGCCCCAAACACTCCGATGTAGGTGGTGGCTTCTTCCAAGTAATAGTGGCCTACTTTTGAAATCATTTTCTTGGTTGTTGTTGTAAGCCTTAGGAATTATTTATTAAAAAGAATGAAATATACTCGAGCTATAAATTCATCTCATATGAGGGCGTAAGATCTCTTGTACCTGATCTCCCAGAGAATGCTGAAATAGACATGCACGGGTAGCTTAGCAACATGCTAGCTCAGATTCATGCCTGGAAAGACGATCCTTGCACAAATCACGTCCAGTAAGTACGATGCCATGTGGAAAGTTGACGTTTCTCCATCCTTTGGTGTCTGGGCTTGTAGTATGTTGGTGCTCAGTTTTTTCAAAATGATCGCTCCCCAGTTGAAGTTGCTATCAGAGATTGCCAGAGTGTATGCCAGGGGCATCCAAGCTTTTGTTAATCCCTAATATTGGCTCATTAACCCTTAATTTGGGAATATTACATTAGTAATGTTATTTTATTTATGTCGGCTTTATTCCATTAGTTGTAATTATACCTCCTAGTCTCCTATATATACCAAGGAGACATTTTCATTT
>JZKD02S1806901.1:156090-166233 GCA_000966675.3 Picea glauca | reverse complement strand
AAAGAAAGATACTAGAGTGCATGGAACATATCTATTGTTATGATTTTATATCTAAATGACTTGGAAGTTTATGAATGAAATATGAAGTTATTCCTCTATGCATTCTCTGTGTCATAGATTGCATGTATATATGTTTACTTTCTTATGCATATAAATTTGTTACTTAGCTATGAA
Source organism: Picea glauca (assembly GCA_000966675.3). Classification (NCBI taxonomy): domain Eukaryota; kingdom Viridiplantae; phylum Streptophyta; class Pinopsida; order Pinales; family Pinaceae; genus Picea; species Picea glauca. The sequence goes on along the minus strand of JZKD02S1806901.1, from coordinate 166,059 downwards.
TGAATGTGTGGGTTAATTATTCCCGAGAGGTTTTCCTGTATGTGTTGTCCCTTCACATCCGTCACAAGACTAATGGTATTTGTGATTCTCATGGTATCTCAGGTGAGACCTTCTTCAATCCTTGACTGAAGATTGAATATACTGACACCTTGGGGTTTTGTTGGTAAATCTTGATGAACCCTGGGTCTTCAAACCCCCAGTGAACAAAGACGTGATGCCAACAATGATTAAGGAGTGTTCTTTTCTCATTTTATATCTTGTTTAATTTGATTTGTTGGTAGGAAATAGGAAATTACAAGACCCTGTACAAGAATGGAGTTCAAAAATGGGAAGGATCCTAAGAATAAAGATAACCATGTAAACATAGCACATAATAGGGCATTTCATAGAATGGGTAATATAGGGGTATTTTTCAGCCCAAGGAAAGAGCAAATTAAATACTATCTAGATGGAACTAGGGAGAATGATCAATTTTCTCATGATTTTTTATGAAAAGGGTCTATCATGAGTGGGCATGCTAATGTTAATGTTAATTAATTAAAATATTATTATTAATTTCCCGTCGAAATACCGGGGCTTGCGAAATGATAAAAAAACATGTTTGGAAAGAAATACAACCAGGGTAAATTAAACCCTCAGTATTTATTGGTCTGATAAATTAGACTAAGAATTTTTTTTATTACGTGGGGTATTAAATTAATGAGGATTAATTAACATTAATGTGGATTTAATAAATAGAAAACTAAGGCACAAGATTATAATATAATGATTAATTAAACTAATAATATTATTAGGTGTGAAGGGTGTGGGTCTACATGTACCATGTGTCAAGCTAGATGGTGGGTCCGAAGTGGGCCATGTGTCCAAGGTGCCAACTAGACTACCGACATATCACTTATTGAGATTTTGTGATGGTGTGGTGTGAAAATGGGAGGATACCTGATAAGCCAATATTGACATATTGGATATTGGAAGAAGGTAAGTCAAGTGATGTGGTGGTGTCGGAATGGGATGATACTTAGTAGGATGATATCGACATGTCAGGTATCAACCGAATGTAAGTCAAGTGGCGTTGAGTGTAGAGGAGCTAAGGGATGATAGGACGATGGCCTGGATGGGTAAACTACCATGTGGGTGTTGTGTCATTAACCATGATACTAGCCATGTATGTGCCAGTTGGACCATGTGGATGCCACGTGGGTGCCATGTGGGCATGAGAGGGTTTTGGAAATAAGGTCTGAACTTTAGGAGGCCATAAATTTTGATCTAATTATTTGATATGAGAATGGTTATAGTCATTGGAAATCTCTAGATGAGTAGAAGATTATGGTGCTCTCGAAAAGAGGCTTCGATATGGTTAAGGAAAAGTAAAAATTTGAAACCCCACCTCTTTAAGAGAACCTAAGGGGCGGGTAGGTTACAAAGAGAGAGAGAGAGAGTTCATGATTGAAACATAGAGTAGACTAGAATAGTAGGAGAGAGTTCCATGTCCATTTTTGTCCTACTTCTTTCATGAGTTTGTAATAGAGATAGAAATTGTGTATGAAAGAAATAGCATAGAGTGCATGGAACATATCTATTGTTATGATTTTATATCTAAATGACTTGGAAGTTTATGAATGAAATATGATGTTATTCCTCTATGCATTCTCATGTGTCATAGATTGCATGTATACATGTTTACTTTCTTATGCATAGAAATTTGTTATTTAGCTATGAATGAATGAGTGGGTTAATTATTCCCGAGAGGTTTTCCTGTATGTGTTTTCCCTTCGCATCCATTACAAGACTAATGGTATTTGTGATTCTCATGGAATCTCGGGTGAGACCTTCTTCGATCCTTGATTGAAGATTGAATATACCGACACCTTGGGGTTTTGTTGGTAAATCTTGATGAACACTAGGTCTTTAAACCCCCAGTGAACAAAGACGTGATGCCAACAATGATTAAGGAGTGTTATTTTCTCATTTTATATCTTGTTTAATTTGATTTGTTGGTAGGAAATAGGAAATTACAAGACCTTGTACAAGAATGGAGTTCAACAATGGGAAGGATCCTAAGAATATAGATAACCATGTAAACATAGCACATAATAGGGCATTTCATAAAATGGGTAATATAGGGGTATTTTTCAGCCCAAGGAAAGAGAAAATTAAATAGTATCTAGATGGAACTAGGGAGGATGATCAATTTTCTCATGAGTTTTTATGAGATGGGTCAATCATGGGTGGACATGCTAATGTTAAGTATTGATAGAGAGTGATTTTTAGTGATTGTGATTGTTCCTGTGACCTTTGTGTGTTTTTGGATCCTTAATGTCATTCCTTCTTCATTGCAAGATTACTTGAAACATCTAAGTAGCACATCCCTTGCAAGAACTCTTGCTCAGATAGAGAAACAATTGAAACTCATTCCCTAACTCTCTTAGACTTCAAATACTTAACATGAAATCATACATACATAGCATAAAAGAAAATGTACAACAGAAAAAGTAAAACAACCATGAGCATAACATTCAACATGCATACAAAGAAAGTATTAGAACACCATGAGTCTGAATCAAATCTTCATACATTAATCTCAAAACTTCTGTACATGGCCTCTTCTACACAACTCTCTGCTTCTTCTCCTCTATGCTCTATGTTTGATTGATAATGTTAATGTTACAAATGATACAAGATGAGAGTGTCTATAGTCAGTTTTCCCTCCTACGCTCCAAACTGCCTAATTTGCATTTAAATCTACCTACTTACATTAATTATGCATAAATGCCTTCACCTACTACAGATGAGAGAAATCGCTCAAGATCTGTTTACAATATCTAAGTGTGCTTCGTCTTAACTATTACATTAATGTTTCAAAACATTTCAAAAAATGTGTGCTGGTGCTTTCCAGCTGTCTTCCGTCTTCGCGCTTGCTTGCTGCTTACGATGCTTGCGATGCTCCTGCATCATACTCCCTTGCTTGAAAACTTTCATGAAATCCTGTTCATGAGCTCTTGCATTTTCTGTCCATGCTTTTGAATTTTTGTTTCATTCTCCCAGCTGCCATATTCAACTGGATGTCCCTTCTATTTGACCAAGTATTCGAAATACTCTTTTCTCCTGGTCCTCTTGTTGACTCTCCTGTCAAGTATACTTTCCATCTGTGGCTTTTCAGCTACAGGCATTTGTTGAGTCCATTGAACCTCTATCTATCCACTATCTTCTTCAGCTTTGTAAGGGTACAAAAATGAGATGTTGAATATTGGTTAAATTCCAATCCCATCGGGTAATTCAATCTCATATGCATTTGCCCCAAATTTCCTTATGATCTTACATGGTCCAATCTTCTTCATTTTTAGTTTTTTATATGTTCCCCTTGGGAACCTTTCCTTTCTTAGGTGTGCAAGAATCAGATCACCAACTCCAAATTGAAGTTCTCTCCTGTGTTGATCTGCTCTGTTCTTATACTCCTGGCTTGGATTCTGCAATCGCCCCTTCACTTGGCTGTGAAGTTCTTTCATTGCCTCTGCAAAATCTTTTGCACTAGCACTTCTAGTTTCATCCTGTTATGAACCTTTGAGTTCAGAAACTCCTCTTGGCTGCATTCCATAAACAATCTGAAATGGACTCTGCCCTGTGCTTCTATTGATCGAATCATTATAAGCAAATTCCGCCTGTGGCAGAATGTGATCCCACTGACTGTGATGTTCAGTGACTAGGCTCCTTAGCAAATCTCCCAAGCTTCTGTTCACAACTTCTGTCTGCCCATCCATCTGAGGATGATACGCTGAGCTAAATGACAAATTTGTCCCCAGCTTCTTCCATAAATTCCTCCAGAAATGTCCCACAAACTTGGTGTCTCAATGTGAAACAATACTCCTTGGTAAGCCGTGAAGTCTGACAACTTCCTTTAAAAACAGGTTCGCGATGTGAGTCGCGTCACTGGTTTTCTGACATGTTATAAAGTGTGCCATTTTAGAAAATATGTCTACCACCACAAATATTGAATCAAACCCTCTTTGTGTTCTTGGTAGCCCTAACAAAAAATCCATGCTCACTGCATCCCACGGTCTCTCTGGTATGGGTAACGGTTGATATAATCCTATGTTCTGTTTCCTTCCATTTGTGTGCTAACAAATTCTACATATGTCCACAAACCTTTTGAAATCTACTCTCATTCTTGGCCAAAAATATGAGCCATTCAATTTCGAGAATGTCTTATCATGACCGAAATGTCCGGCCAATCCTCCACTGTGTTTTTCTTTCAACAAATTCTCCCTCATGGAGCATTTTGGAATACACAGTTGATTTCCTCTAAATAATAATCCATCCTGGATCATATATTCATCCCATTGACTTCTATCCCTGAGAATTGGATTCTCCGATGCCTCATACGCCTCTTTGAAATCTGGATCATCTCTGTACATATCCTTGAGGTTATCAAAACCCAATGTTTTGACTCTGAACTCCTGCACCAGTAAACATTTCCTGCTCAAAGCATCAACAACTTTGTTAGCAGTTCCTGAAATATGTTTAATTACAAAAGTAAAATTCTATATGTATTCAACCCATTTTGCATGCTTCTGGTTCAATTCATCCTGCTGAGTTACAAATTGCAATGCATGATTGTCACTATACAAAACGAACTCTTTAGGAACCAAGTAGTGCCTCCACTTCTTCATAGATTGTATGAATGCATAAAAATATTTGTCATACGTGGAGTACTTAACCTTCGCCTCATTCAGTTTCTCACTGAAGTATGCGACTGGCCTATCATCTTGACTCAAAACCGCTCCAATTGCAAGTCCACTAGAGTCACACCTGACCTGAAATGTCTTACTAAAATCTGGCAACACTAGAATTGGTTGTTCAGTAATCTTCCTTTTTAACAAATTGAAGCTTTTCTCTACTTCTTCTATCCAGTGAAAAGATTTATGTCTTTTCTTCACTGTGTCCATCATTGGTGTGCTAATTCCACTGAAATTCCTGATGATTTTTCTGTAGAAACTAGCCAATCCATGAAAACTTTGAACTTCAAAGATACTCTTTGGTGATGGCCAATTCTTAATCACCTCCACTTTATCTGGATCCATCTTCAACTTATCTACAGAAATAAAAAAACCCAAATAAATGAGATATGTCTTCATGAATGAGGATTTCTTCATATTTATTAATAACTTCTCTTGCTGTAGCCTCTTCATCACTGTAGCCAAATGTTTTAGATGCTCTGCCTCTGTTTTACTGAAAATTAGTATGTCATCAAGATACACAATGACAAATTTTCTGATGAAATCCTTCAGGACTTCATTCATCAATCTCATGAAAGTACTTGGCGTGTTTGTTAAGACAAACGACATAACAAGCCATTCATACAACCCTTCGTTAGTCTTGAAGGTTGTCTTCCATTCATCACCTTCTCTCATACGAATCTGATGATATCCGCTCTTCAAATCAATCTTCGAAAAAAAATTTGCCCCACTCAAGCAATCCATCAAATCATCCATCCTTGGCAATGGAAATCTATAACTGATGGTAATCTTGTTAATTTCTCTTGAGTCTGTACACATCCTCCAGCCTCCATCTTTTTCTGGACTGAGCACTGTCGAAACAACACATGGACTCAAGCTTTCTCTAACCAATCCCTTGTCCATTAAGCCCTGGACTTGTCTTTTGACCTCCTCATTCTCCCACGACATCAATCTGTACATTGCTTTGTTTGGTAAACTAGCTCCAGGTATAAGATCAATGTGATGACTTATACTTCTGATCGGTGGCAACGAACGAGGTAGTTCATCCACGACTATACTAACAAACTCCTCTAGTAGCTTCTGGATTTCTTTTGGTAAATCATCCACCCTTGTGCTGGTCAAAACAATTCTAGGTTTCCTGACCACAATAAATTGTGTTTCTTCCTTCTTCTTAACCTCCTTAAGAAGTTCCTTCCCACTCATGAGAAGTACAGTGTTGCTTACCTCTGTTGTGACTTATTTATCCTTGATTGGCAACAAGATGTGAGTTCTCCCATTTTTCTCTAGGGTGTATGTGTTCTTTCTCCCATCATGAATCACATTCCTGTCATATTGCCACGATCTACCTAGAAATAGATGACAAACATCCATGGGAATGACATCACACAATATCTTATCATTATATCCTCCTATTTTCAATTCAACTAAACATTGTTTAGTGACATTTAGTTGATGTCCTTTTTGGAGCCATGAAACTCTGTATGGACTTGGATGTTCAATAGTCTCTAGCTCTATCTTTTCTACCATCTCCATAGAAACAAGATTGTCTGTGCTACCACTGTCCACAATGACCTTGCATACCCTGTCTTTGGTTTTTCAAGCAGTCTGAAAAAGACTGTTCCTTTGCACTGGATTCTCCACCTCATTTTCTGGCGTTAAGAGAACCTTCCTCATCACTAGTGATCTTTCACCTTCAGCATCCTCTACTTCAAAATTCCACCTTTGTGCTTCGGCAATGTGAGTCTCACCACCTTCTTTCTTATTATCTGGACATTCATAATATTTGTGTCCATTCTTTTCGCATGTGAAGCATTTTATTACTTCACCTCTGCCTCTTCCTCTTCCTCTAGCACGAGGAAAAGTGTTGTTATCAGCATACTGTCCTCTCTGTTCATCATACTTCCCTCTCTGCGAGCTTCCACCTCTCTCAGTTTGAGGTTGAGGTTTCTTCCACTCTTCCTTAGGATTCTGATTCCTATATTGGACAACTGTTTTGCGTCTAGGCTGACTTCTTCCTCGTCCATTTTGACCCTGCTTTCGAATCAGCTTCTCTTCAGCCTTTAGATCCATATGATAAGTATCTTCCACCATTCAGATGGTCATCATGCTCATCTCATCCTGAAGGTCGTATCTCAGACCATTCATATACCTGGCAACCTTTTCATCATCACTTTCCTGATGACCTGCTATGATGTTCAGCCTATAGAATTCTTCAGTGTACTCCTTCACTGACATAAGCTTCCATCTCAAATTGTGCATCCTTCGAAACAGAGTAATTTGATAATCCTTGGGTATGAATTTTTCTTTCATCTTCGCAATCATTCTGTCCCAACTCTTGATTTTCTTCTTGCCTTTGCAGCATCTGTCAGCTTGTAGTTCATCCCACCATAATGCTGCATGTCCTTTAAGTCTTGTGACAGCATGTTTGACCTTTTTGTCTTCCTTGACATCTTCATAGTCAAAATATGTGTCCAGAGCTCTAATCCAGTCTAGAAGCTCTTCAAAATCAAAGTTTCCCTCATATACTGGAATGTCCATTTTTTCCCTGGAACCCATCCTTGCAACAACACTGAGTAGGCCTTCATTTTCTGCATCCTCTGCTGCAACTTGTTCTCCTCCATGTTTGGCTTCATTTTCACTTTCAGAATCATTGAGATCCCCAACACCGATTGTGCGCCTTTGTGCTAACTCCATGGCATCAAGCCTGGCATGTAGTTCATGCATCTCTCTTGCCCTTGGTGGCTCAGGTAATTGCCTGCCCCTTCTTCTTGGAATTTCCCTTTCCTCTGGTGGATCGGGTGTTTTCTTGTCTCTTCTTCTCGACGGCATGGCTGTAAAATTCCTCTTTTCCCTGCTACAGAAAGCAAAGAAAATTTTCCTATGCTCTGATACCAGATGGTGCAGACCCCCAACCCTCAGGTTAAGGTCCATGCAGGATCACTTCTTTTTTGGCCTTTGAGTCTAACTGACTCTTTGATTTATTTTCGGGAAATCAAACACACCTACAATGGTGTCACCACAGGTCCTTATGAATTGAGCCCATGTGCACAAATGCTAAGCACCAATTCAAATTTCCCGGTCCACTATGCGATCATGTCCTTCACTATTTCAGAATTTTGGATATTGCGACTTTGTGACTCCGGTTACCGAGTGTCTCGACTCTTCGACTTCCGAAACCCGAATTGCCGATTCGTCGAAATGTAGGCCTCATTATCCTTCACACTTATATCGCGTTTCGCAATTTCGGGAATCCTAGAACAAATATCCCAATCTACTATTCCCCAAAATGCCGAAATGTCAAATTTTGACACGTTTCCCAATGCTGACCCAAAACAAAACTTTTCACCTTTTCGAGATTTCAGACTTCGCGATTCTATGGATCCTGATGCTAAGCTTTCGGTTCTCCAACCCACGAACTCCCGAAATGGTCAACGAATTTGACTTCGCTTGTTGACAAGTACACCACTTGTCCACTCTGATGTTCTCTATCTCTAGACATGAATTCTTCTACCCCCTCAAACCTTCGAACTCCAAAATGAAAGTTCACGAGTAATCCAACGACCCTCATTGGCTTGGATATACGACCCTATCTCTCCTGAGATTATACTTCAGATAAAAATCGCCATAACTCCCCTTGCTCCTCTACAAGGTCTAACAACTCTCAGGAATTTACAAATTCTCCACAGAGAATTTCGACCACCCGATCCTTCTCTTGAGAATTTCTACGAAACGAACAAACGTTCTTTCGCCAGAACTTGACCTTTGCGAAACAAATTCGCTCCGTCTCCCTTCAACAGGTTTTATTTCTACCTTCCTTTGAACTGTTTACAAGCACTAACTCTCCTGAGCTTCTTTCACAATTTCGAGTCTTCAAAGAAAAAACTCCTGCGCGCACTCCTTTTGGAAACCCTTCAGATACTTCTAAGTATCTGATTTCTTCGACCCTGTGCACTTCCCTTGCGACAATAGTCCTTCAACTCTTCTCTCGATTGACAAATTATGAACTTTCAACCAGCCTGTGCACACCTTGCGTGGCTTCTGTGCCTGATTTTCACTTCTGCGGAAGATGAGAACAATGGTATCCCTCCCGAGCTTTCAAAGATGAACTCTGAACCCGTCAACGCACTCCTTGTAGACGTTTCACTGCACTCCTTGCAGGAACTCTTGCTCAGATAGAATTGAAACTCATTCCCTTACTCTCTTAGACTTCAAATACTTAACATGAAATCATACATACATAGAATAAAAGCAAATGTACAATAGAAAAAGTAAAACAACCATGAGCATAACATTCAACATGCATACACAGAAAGTATTAGAACACCATGAGTCTGAATCAAATCTTCATACATTAATCTCAAAACTTATGTACATGGCCTCTTCTACACAGCTCTCTGTTTCTTCTCCTCTATTCTCTATGCTCGATTGATAATGTTAATGTTACAAATGATACAAAATGAGGGTGTCTATAGTCGGTTTTCCCTCCTACGCTCCAAACTGTCTAATCTGCATTTAAATCTACCTACTTACATTAATTATGCATAAATTCCTTCACCTACTACATATGAGAGAAACCGCTCAAGATTTGTTTACAATATCTAAGTGTGCTTCCTCTTAACTATTACATTAATGTTTCAAAACATTTCAAAAAATGTGTGCAGGTGCTTTCCAGCTATCTTCCATCTTCACGCTTGCTTGTTGCTTACGATGCTCCTGCATCAGGTTGAAAGGTGAATGGATCGAGGGATAACATATATATTTTTTCATATGGTGTTATGTTGGCCCTTGACTAAGTTTTGGGAGAACCTTGGTCATGTTTGACCATTTTTGGGACTTTAACAGGATAGTCGAAGACGGAGCATCGGGGCGAAGCAGAGATTGTGAGATCTCACCCTTTTTGCGGGTTTTTTGGGATTTTAGGGTTTATGTAATGGGTATGGGATGTCGGACCATGGGTTTTACCCATGTTTAGGCCCTTTTTGTAATGTATAAATAAGTATCCAGGAAATGTAAGAGTACGTTAAGACCTAGAAGTAGAATCAGTTTAGTGCGGATCTAGTTGGCTTTGTGCAAGAAAGACTGGATCTAGTTGGCTTTGTGCAGACTATGTGTTAAGACTTGCAGAGTTAAGTGCAAGTGATTGTAAGAGGATTTGTGTTGTGACCTAACTCAGGGAAGGAGGATCTGGCAAGGTGTGCGCAAATCTCCTGTCCTATGCAGAGTTGTCTTGGTGGAT